>VDFB02105672.1:98155-170533 GCA_007258455.2 Sequoia sempervirens | reverse complement strand
AGGCACCTACAAGCAATCAAACAATTACCAAGATCAATCTGTTACTCAAATTGATAAAAAAATTGAACCACTATGTAGTACATTGCAAATTCTCTCCAATGCCTCTTTGAAATCAAAAATCTGATTCCATATACAAAATTTATGCTCAAAACCATGCAACCAAGAACATCTGAATTCCAAGCTCCAAAAACATGTTAAAATGAAAAAATCAGAAAACCAAACCTATACCACTGCATAGTACTCAAAACTAGCTTTCCAACGGCTACAAGAAGTCGAAAATCCGACATCATGGGTGAAAGTTAGGCTTCGGGAACTAAAAAAATTTATAATCTAATTATATGGCAAATCAAGGTGTACCCCACTCCAAAAATAATTTTAAATTTTAAATCAAAAGTTTTTCCAATAAAATTGAGCAGCTGTATGGCTTTAATTTTTTTTATTTTCAAAAGTCTTTAGACTTTTTCATAGTGGTGGAGCCAACCACTTATTTTAATATCTTTAAATTTTAAATTTCCTTTAAAAAATTTATAGTGGCGGTTTTGTTGGCAACACAAGGGAAGACAACTGATAGGGGGGGTGAATTAGTTTTCACAAAAATTATACAAATTAAACTTATTCTTAGATCTGATAAATAAACGTGAAAGCATAAACCATCACCACATCAAAACACACATAACACCAAGATTTTTTACATGGAAACCCTGTTAGGGGAAAAACCACAGTGGAGATTAATCCACAAGATTATACCCTATTAAAAGTATTATAAATGGGGAATGCACATGCATTTAGGCACACTTCCTAGAGTACACTGCTCAAATACAAAAAGTCTTACTCCCCAAAATAAGACTCACTATCTTACAGTCACATTCGGATTACATCCGGAAGATTTTGAACTGAGAAAATAACATCTTCTAATGCCCGATTACAATTCTAGTTAAGCACATAGACACTTCCATCTTCTCACTCTTCTTCACACTTTACTTCTTCCTTCGAAATATTATAATGTTATTCGCACTTATCACACAACATACATCACACATCATGCCATCAAATGGTATAAACAATCAATCATATATATCCACAACTAAGGATAATATCAACTACATGTTGACTTTAACAAAATATAAAATGTGTACAAACTATTGGCCCAATCCATAAACAATTATCAATGCGAACCAAACAATTTTGGCCAAATCATAGTAAGGACCCAAAACAACATGTCTCGAATATGAAACACCTTCAAAAATTATGCCTTGAAGATCTGCAACACGCTACAATCACCCTATCGGCCATGATCATGAAAAACATGAGCTCATAGAAGAAAATCACCAATTGCAAACACAATGATCAATGTAGATCGACAATACATATAGAGCACAATCTAGAAAACATCCACAAGCATCATGAATCACCACAAAAGCATCCAAAACAACTCAAATTACTAGAATCACATTATCTTCTTTCAAGAACACCAACTAAAGAAACAAAACAACTATCAGAACATAGATACTCATAACTCAATCTAATCTTCATGCAAACCTCTGAAACTTCATCTAGATAAACTAGATATACTTGTCAAAAAACCCTTTAATCTACAACCTCTTATCATCAATATACTGAGCTAGCCACCATACTGAACTTCACTGCATCACCAACAACTTGCCACCTATTTTATTACAATTTTCTCAATATCCTCGATATATACAACCTTAAAGACATTAATGCTAATAGTGTTGACATCAATGACAACCACATATCAACAATATCCAACAATCTCCCCCTTTGGAATTGATGGAAACACATGATGTGAAAAACACAATCAACGATACTCTCTCTTAGCACTTTCTCCCCCTTAGATTTTGACTCTTTTTCTCCTTAACTCTTTCACATTTTTTCACATGACTCTTCTCCCCCTTTAAAATCAATGAAAAAGACACACATTATCTTTCTCCTCACAAGCTCTAAACCATATTTCTGAACATATCAGTACTCCCCCTAAGTAGCAGCCACCACAACATTAATCCAGATCACAAGATATGACTATGACATGCACAGACTAATACAAGTTAATGCATCTTAATTCTGATTAGGAGGGGTAATCACCCCTAGCTTCCCTCTGAGATACTCAAAAGTATCCTTAAATCCAAGCTTCAACAAATACTTTTCCAATCTGGCATACCATGCTCTTAGGGCTTGCTTAAGTCCATACAATGCTTTCTTCAACCGACAAGCCATATCAACTTGATCAGTCAATTGAAATCCATCAAGTTGCTCAATATACACTTCTTCTTCCAGTTCACCATTTAGAAATGATGACTTGACATCCATCTGATAAACCTTGAAGATTTTGTAAGCAACATAAGCAAGAAATAGTCTCACAGTTTCAATCCTAGCAATAGGAGAAAAAGTTTCCTCAAAGTCAATTTCTTCCATCTGAGAATATCCTTTACACACAAGTCTTGCTTTGTTTCTAACAACTTCACCTTGCTCATTCAGTTTGTTCTGAAAGACCCATTTAGTTCCAATTTCATTTTTGTCCTTAGGTCTAGGAATAAGAATCCATGTATCATTCTTCTCAATTTGTAGTAGTTCTTCTTTCATTGCTTCCACCCAATGTTCATCTTTGCATGCTTCATTGACACTATTAGGCTCAGTCTTTGAGATCAAACAATATTCTTCTACAATTCTTCTCCTAGTTTGAACACCTTTGTTCTTATCACCTATAATATGATCTTCTGAATGATTTAGTCATTCATACCTTGGAGTCTTAGGGTATTCTTGAACTTTAGGCTCTTGTGATCTCACTTTTTCTCTTTCACTAGTTTCTTTCTCTTGATTTTCCTGATTCACAGGAATGTTTTGAATTTGATTTAGAGTCTGAACTTTCTTTCCTTTATCTAAACTGTCATTCTGATTATCTGAATCATATCCACCGGTTCTCAATGGTATAATTGCTTCTTCATCAACCTTGACATTATCACTTTCAATTACTTTCCTCAATCTCTTATTGTAGCACCAATAGGCTTTACTTTTAGTAGAATAACCAAGAAATATTCCTTCATCACTTCTAGCATTGAACTTTCCTATATATTCATCTCTTTTGATATAGCATTTAATCCCAAATATTTTGAACTATCTGACAATAGGCTTAAGACCAAACCATAGATCATAAGGAGTCTTACGGGTATCACCTTTGACATGTACCCAATTGAGAGTGTAAATGACAATACTCACAAGTTCTCTCCAGTAGATATGCAAAACATTTCCTTCCAGCATCATGGTCCTAGTAGCTTCTTGAATTTCCCTATTCTTTCTTTCCACAACTCCATTTTTTTGACAGTTCCACGGGGCATATACTTGTCTCTTTATCCCATGCTCTACACAAAAAGAATTAAACTCACCGGAAGTGAATTCACCACCTCTATCTGATCTCAGAAATTTAATCTCCAGACCTATCTCTATCTCAACCATAGCCTTAAAGATCTTGAATTTCTCTAGAGCTTCAGATTTTTCCCTTAAGAAAGTAACCCACATCAATCTAGAATAACCATCAATAAGTTACATGAAATACATGTCTCCTTGTAAACCCTTTACTCTAGAAAGACCACACAAGTCTGTATGCACAAGCTCCAACACTTCATTTGAACAATGTTGTTTGCTCCAGAATGAAACTCTAGTTTGCTTCTCTAATTGACATTCCTTGTATATAGAATTATTAGGTTTTATCAACTTAGGAAGATCTCTCACTTCCTGAGTAGAACTTATCTTGATAATATTGTCAAAGTTTACATGACACATTCTCCAATGCTACAACCAACTTTCATCAACTTGAGCAATCAGACAACTTTTACTAGTAGCACTAGGTGAAAGATATTACCTTTTGTTTTTGTACCAACTACAATCACATTTCTGAAACTCCCCAATATTCTACACTTTCCATTCTTAAATTGAATATTGTATCCCTTTTCAACCATCTATCCAACACTTTAGATATTATGCTTCAAACCTTCCACATATAGAACATCATTAGTATTATGCTTACCATCAAGAGAAATGGATCCTCTGCCATGGATTACACCAGCTTTGTCATCACCAAATCTTACAACACCACCATCATACTTTTCCAAGCTCACAAATTTACTTTTATCACCTGTCATGTGATGAAAGCATCCACTGTCAATCACCCATTCATCTTTTTCTTCAACTTTGGCAGCTAGAGCTTTCTCCACATTTATGCAACTAGTAGATTCAGTAGGTACTAGATCATTTTGCTTGATAGCAATAAATACCCATTCATCCCCACTTAAATTCCCTTTATCAGATTCATCATATGTCACACCTTCATTAGTAACATAATAATAGTTTCTTGGAAATCAAGGCTTGTTAGGTCTTGGCTTAGGAACTCTTTCTGGACACCTTGAGGAAAAATGACCTATCTTATTTTAAGAAAATCATTTAAGAGGCAATTTCTGTTTATACTTACCTTCTCCTCTGGCTACCCTCTTGACAATAAGTGCTTCAAGCTCATCTAGTTTTCTCCCTTCTTCTTCAATCTCTCTCATTTCCTGCTCATACTTGGACATTTTTCTAGAAGAAATTTCTCCTGGATCATATCTTTGTTTATCTTTTCTGGAGATAGTAGCTTTGAATGTAGATTTTGTCTTATGAAGAGATTCACCAAACTCACTTAACTCAAAAGCAACAAGTTTACCAATCAACATGTCTCTAGTTACATTTTTCACAGTTTGGATCTCCTCAATAGTAGCGGCTTTGTGTTTGTATACAACAGGAAAGGATCTAAGCACTTTAGCAACAATCTTTGATTCTTCCAATGTTCCACCAACACATTTGATACTACACACAAGTTCATTCACTCTCTGCATAAAAGAAGTGATGTTCTCATCTTCACCCATTTTCAACATTTCATATTTCCCTTTAAGGCTTTGCAGCTTAGCAATCTTCACATGGGTATCACCTTCATACAAAGTTTCCAACTTTTTTCAGATCTCATAAGCAGTCTTCAACTCCATTACATTTGTCATCTCTGAATCAGTCAGAGCACTCAATAATGCTTCCTTAGCCCTGATATTGTACTCAACTTCCTTAATCTCACCAGCAGTAGAAGGACCATTCTATGGGATGATATACCTATTCTTTGTAATTGTCCTGTAAGGTTCACCAATGCATCTCATATGACACTCCATTCGAGTCTTCCATAGAGAATAATTAGTTCCATCAAATCTTAGACTATCCTTCTTATATGTCACCATCCCGAATCATCTTAAGCTATTAAAATTCTTCTGAGGAACTAGGCTCTGATACCAATTGTTGGAAACACAAGGGAAAACAACTGAGAGGGGTGGTGAATCAGTTGTCACAAAAATTATACAAATTAAAGTTATTCTCAGATCTGATAAATAAACGTGAAAGCATAAACCATCACCACATTAAAACACACATAACACCAATATTTTTTACTTGGAAACCATATTAGGGGAAAAACCATGGTGGAGATTCATCCACAAGATTATACCCTGTGAAAAGTATAAAAGTATTATAAATGGGGAATGCACATGAATTCAGGCACACTACTCAAATACAAAAAGGCTTACTTTCCAAAAGAAGACTCACTGTCTTACAGTCACATTCGGTTTACATCCGAAAGATTTTGACCTAAGAAAATAGCATCTTCTAATGCTTGATTATAGTTTTGGTTAAGCACATAAACACTTCCATCTGCTCACTCTTCTTCACACTTTACTTTTTCCTTTGAAAGATTATAACATTATTTGCACTTAGCTCACAACATACATTGCACACCATTCCATCAAATGGTATAAAAAATTGATCATATATATCCACAACTAAGGATAGCATCAACTACATGTTGGCTTTAACAAAATATAAAATGTGTACAAACTGTCAGCCCAATCCATAAACATAGATAGAGCACGATCAATGTGGACCAACAACATAGATAGAGCATGATCTAGAAACATCAACAAGCATCATGAATCACCATAGAAGCATCCACAACAACTCAAATTACTAGAGTCACATTATCTTCTTTCAGGAACACCAACTAAAGCAATAGAACAACTGTTAGAACACAGATACTCATAGCTCAATCAAATTTTCATGCGAACCTCTAAAACTTCATATGGATAAACTAGATATATTCATCAACAAACCCTTTAATCCGCAACCTCTTATCATCAATATACTAAGCTAGCCACCATACTGAACTTCACTACATCATCGACAACCTGCCACTTATTTTATTACAATTCTCTCAATATCCTCGACATATGCAATGTTAAAGACATTAATGCCAATAGTGTTGACATCAATTACTACCACACAACAATAGCCAACAATTTTAACATAGGTTTCAACTTTTAAAAGAAATACTTCTAAGTTTAAGACTTCAACTGACACAAATTAATAACAGGCAATTTATTATGGACTAAGCAAATACAAGATCAAAATGATAGGGATGGGTATGAGTCTGCGGACCCATGCCCACTATTATACTTTTTTCTATTTTTTATTTTGGAGGATTTTCCTAATAATTTTTCAAAAGCCAGAAAAACCCCAAAGTTTTTTGCAAAATTTTTAGACGGGATTTTAAATATTTTATTTTTCTGCACATGCAAAATGGGTCTTTTTCTATTTTTTTTTCTTTTTTTTCAACTTTTCCAAAATAGGTCAAATTTTATGTCAAAATTCATCTCTCGACCAACTTGAATCCAACCATGAGGTCCATTTTTTCTCAAGAGGTCATCCATGAAATTTCCCCTACAAAAACCTTCATTTTCAAACTCAAACCAAGAAACCAGGTTTTTCACCCAAAATTGGAAAACTTTAGATTTGCAATAAACCCAACAAATATTGACAACCCAAAAGACCAAATATACAAAAAAAACACCTACAACTTGTGTTCAATATCTTGTAATGCCTTTCATTCTCTCGTGCAATGCATAGATTCAAAATCAAACAAGATTTTTCTCATCCAAGGGTTATACAACCACAACCTTGCTCCGATACCAATTGTGGGAAACTTGCAACCATTTAAAGACAATTTCCACATAACCCAAAAAATAAATCTATGCTATTAAGTATTCAAAATCCACATACAAGAGAATAGACAACAAACCCATGAAGATATGACACAAGATATACCCTGGGAAAACCCTCAAGAGGGAAAAACCCAGCCTCCAAAAACATCCATCTCTCATGTATTATTCAACAATAAAGATTACAATACATCCTCAGAGTCTCCATGAAAACCATTGAAGCAAGAAGACCTCTCCAAGAAATCCATGTGAAGAAGCATGCAACCACATCCCATGCCATGCTTCAAGCCCTTACAAATGTTATAACCAAAGCTAACATGCAAACTTACCAACCTAAACAACTACCCTTGTGGTTGCTTTTATAGAAACAAGCTCCCACAAAACTGTTGGCAACACAAAAGTAGACAACTGAGAGGGGGGGGTGAATCAGTTGTCACAGAAATTATACAAATTAAAGTTATTCTTAGATATGATATATAAACATGAAAGCATAAACAATCACCACATCAAAAACACACATAACATCAAGATTTTTTTTGTGGAAAACTTGTTAGGGGAAAAACCATGGTGGAGGTTAATCCACAAGATTATACTCTATTAAAAGTATAAAAGTATTATAAATGAGGAATTCACATGCATTCAGGCACACGTCATAGAGCTCACTTCTCAAATACAAAATTCTTACTTCCCAGAGGAAGACTCACTGTCTTATAGTCACATTCAAATTACATCTAGAAGATTTTGAACTGAGAAAATAACATCTTCTAATGCTTGATTATAGTTTCAGTTAAGCACATAAACACTTTCTTTTGCTCACTCTTCTTCACACTTTACTTCTTCCTTTGAAAGATTAGAAAATTATTTGCACACAACACTCAACATACATTGCACACCATGCCTTCAAATGGTATATACAATAGATCATATATATCCACAACTAAGGATAACATCAGGGTAAAAGCACAAAACTATGTCACACTTTTGGCCAAATAAAGTAATTCTGAACAGATTACTTTTGGCCGACAGGTTTTCAGCCGAAGCCACGAGGCAGTGACATGGCACCTAAGTGTCAACACTCTTTCGGCCAAATGACTTTCGGTCGAAACCTTCTCGGCCGAAAAGGTGTCAACCGAAATTGAGGAGATAAAATAAAAAAACCAGCCCGACCATTTTGAATGCTCAGGTGAAATGGTTCAGGGCGAGAGCTCGTCGGCCGAGGTCAAGACCAACAAAACCCATATATACGCAGGTTCTATCCGAGGTCATTTGATGGATTCTTTGATTCGTGTTCTTTGTGTTCTATTTCGTCTGAGATATTTTTGTGATGTATTTGGAGTTAGGGTTTCATTGATTTTTTTAAAGAAATTCTTCTCATCTATTTTATTGGCTGAAAGATAGGAAAATTTGTGTTGTTTGTGATATTAATGAAGGAAATACATAGATTTGGTTATGATTTTTGAAACATTATCAGATTTCGTTGTTTAAACAGTTTGCTCTAGTGGATTAGAAATTTGGGGTTTTGTGAGAAAAGTGAGATTGTATAGATCTAGTTCCTAGGTATTACTGATTTATCTTGCTTAAACTATTATTTGGAAGAAATTGAGGTTATTTGTCAGTTTGGAAGAATTGAGGTTATTTTCCATTACGGCCTTAAAAACTGAGTAAAGCAAACACATTACTAGTTATTGGGGCATATGAATGAACTTCTATTTGGATGCAACATTTTATGTTGTTTCAATCCTTTCATTTCTAAACATACATAAAGAAAAAGAATTTAAATAAAATTGAAACCAGAATATGAATGATTAAATAGACCAAGCTTTGGGATAGAAATTCTTAGCTAGTCAAAACAAACCCTGAGAGTAATGCAGTCCCATGTAACTTGAATACCTGGGTAGAGCTCAAACAAAGCTTAGGGCTAAGATGTTTTATACTTACTGAATGCTCCATTTGCATACCCATTTATGAAGTTCAGTATTTGGTCAATTTCATAGAATTTCCATTCACACTGTCTTCTATATTCAATATTGACATCAAGACATACAATTACGGAAATCTTAACTCTGTTATTGAAATATTATGTTTTACCTTCATCTATAGATCAAAATACAAGTTAAAATCACCACGCTGTCATACATTTATAAATTACATACTTATTAATATTTTAAAAATTCTATCCATGGAAAACATGGACCCTAAACATTTTTTATTTTTTGCATTTTTAAACCAGAGCAACCTCACAATAACATGTTCAAATGCTTAAAAAATATGGAAAAAATGAGATTTTTTTGGGAAAATTTGACTTAAACCAAAGCGACCTCACAATAACATGCTCAAATGCTTAAAAAATCATGGACAAAATGAGATTTTTTTGGCCAAAATTGACTTATGCAGCTGCCACTGAGTTTTTGGCCAGTTATTTGGCAGTAAACTCATAAACCTGAAGGACTCACAAGTTTACCAAGTTCTTACAATTTTTTCAGCCATGGTTTGGATAGCACAGAGAAACACCTAATGAGAAGTAGGGGAGAGGACCCAGTACCTCAGCATGTTTCAATAGTTGTGATAATAGTTGTTTATAGAATGCCCAATATTTTTATCAATATTGGACAAATAGTTGACTTTAAAGTTGTTAGTGTTGATGATGACTACCCGTATTTAAACAAAATGTATTCCTTTGATCTAGAAAACAACCAATCATGTGATTCCACATCAGTGCTCAATAAAACATGCTATGAATTCACAAGTATTGGTCTCACTTTTTTTTTGGGCCTTTTTGGGAACCTTGAAAAAAAGCATACTGACATGGCATAATATTTGATGATGTGGCCCTGAAACCTTAGTTATAAGCAGGGGACTTTCCAAGTAAGCTGCTGTAAAAAATTCGGAGTGATTTGAAATTTCCACGTAGGATAATTAGAAGCGTGAAGTTAGGGTGCACAACTACTGGGTCATTTCCCCTAATTAGGAAACTCGAGTTAGAACTATCATTCTCATGTTGCTTGTTTTTTCAGTATCATGTTACTTTTTTTTAACTACAGTTCCTATCTTTTAATGCATGTTACAATAACATGATTTTCCTTTTTTCTTCCTTTTTTCCCAATTTCTTAAATTTTATGTGCTCAGCCATATCCTCAGATAAAGAATCTCTCTATTAAGTAGATGAAATATGTTTTTCCTAATATATTTAACACTTGAATTTGGAGGACTATCTATTGAAAGACCCAAGGAAAAGTTTGTTTGAGTATCATCTGTCATAGTCTCATGTTGTGATTATGTAACTACCATTTGATTTTTATTTATTCCACACCCACTTAGATTAGGAAAACACATTACTCTAGTTAGTATGTCTGTTAAGTGTAGACTACAAGTACATATGAGGG
This sequence comes from Sequoia sempervirens, assembly GCA_007258455.2. Lineage (NCBI taxonomy): Eukaryota > Viridiplantae > Streptophyta > Pinopsida > Cupressales > Cupressaceae > Sequoia > Sequoia sempervirens. The sequence goes on along the minus strand of VDFB02105672.1, from coordinate 160,074 downwards.
GTTGATTTACCACTTGCAATGTCTATATGAAATTTGAAACCTTCAACTTTCGTTGAAGGCATTCAACAAAACCAATAGAGCTGAAGCATTAACAATTCAAAGAAAGTTGCAGACACAGTACCCATCATTTTTTTTCTTTTAGAATTGAATTCATTTCTTGGTAATATGCAATCACAGTTTTATGGTAGTGTCAACTTTTTCATTCTCATAAATAGGCTAAATGTAACTTTTTAGCTCCCATCCTAATCAACATACCTAATAGGCATATGAGACACCCATGTAAAATTCCATAATTGTAGCACTTATATTTGAAACTCATCACCTAGCTCAGGGATAAACATTGCCTTGCTAATTGACCTACAACAAGACTTACATCATTAATCTTGTTAGATTCCAATGGTTAGATCCTAGAGATTTAAGAAATTATGGATAGATTTAAGCTAGCTCATCATGTACTGAAAAGTTATAGAGTACACAAGAAGCATAGCATACATTTTAGTATGATAACTACAATATACACATATACACGTGTATATGTATGTATGTGTGGACATGTATGTGTATGTACTTGAGTGTACATACATGTACATGTGTACACAATATATGTAAATGCATGTGTATGTACATACATACATTTTGCCTAAATTTACATTTCTATAAATTCAAAATTGAAAACCCCAAATTTTTAGTTCACCATATGTACATGTACATGTATACATATATGTATGCACGTGTGTACATATATATGTGTATGTGTGTACATGTATACATTATGTACATAATGCACGTACATGTATGTGTACATATATATACATACATGTGTACATGTATGTATGTATTATATATACATATGTGTATGTGTGTGTGTATGTATGTATGTATGTGTATGTGTGTATGCATGTATGTATGCATATATATATATACATACATACATACATGTATGTGTGTATGTATGTACATGCATATATGTGTATGTGTGTATGTATGTGTATGTATTATATATGTACATGTGTATGTGTGTATGTATGTATGTATTATATATGTATGTGTATGTGTGTATGCATGTATGTATGCATATATATATATATACATATGTATGTGTCTATGTATGTACATAAATATATGTATGTATATGTACGCACGTGCATGTACATATATATATTTATGCATACATATTTATGTATATACATATATATATATGTTCATGTGTGTACATGTATGTATATAGACATACATACATATACATACATGTATATACATGTGCACATGTACACACATACACATATATATACATGTATATACATGTACACATGCACTCCCACATGCATACATGTGTACATACATACATACACATAAATGTATATATGTACATACACAAATGTATTGAAAGTCTCTTTGGAGTTGTCAAATTTCTTATGTTATCTAAGTTGTTACAAAAGGTGAACTATTGAGTTAAGTTCATTGAAGAAGAAAATAAATTATATGATGAAATAAAGGTCATTCCATGCTTACAAGGCCAAGGTTTCTAATCAAACATAGCATTCCTGAGGCCTAAATTCATCTTTCATGAAAGAAAAAGATGATATCAAAGGAGATATTGTGCCTACAAAACATGTGTACAATGTTTATATTTTATTCCTAAGGAATTTATTTCAAAGAATTTTACTTATTACTTGAATACGTTTTAAGTTATCGAAAAATTAAGGAAATGTTAACCTTTTTATTTAGTGTTTGATTTAAAAAATAATTGATTACAAAGAAAGGCTATATATGTGACCAATTGTAATGAAGAGTATTTTTTTATTTTGATCTAATTTTAGTATAGAGTGGTTGAAAGGATAAATATATTTTTTCCATATTTATTCTTGGTTGCATATTACATGCATCTATGATTTACTAGTTTCACATAGAGATAGATATAAAGTTTGAACTAGATCTCATTCTAATATACATTTAAATTTAAAAATGTTTTCTAATTTTGAAACTTGAAAATTTTACATTTAATTTAAATATATATATTTTTTTAGTTTTGAAAAAATTTCAATTTAAATTTTTTTAGTTCATCATGTAATTTTGTTTTAATGATATGAAGATCTCTGTCTATTTATATATATCATGGCCAATGAGGGATCTCATCATTCCCCTCGTTATGAGTGAGAAGCTCAAACTAGATCAAATATATTTCATGATAGTATTGCTAGATTAGACAATGCTCTAAAATGTTTAGAGCAAACAATTCACAACTCCCCCAATTTGGCTAATCGAGATAGATTAGTCACTATTATACATGAGATTATTAAGATGATCGAGACAATTCGATCATACAATCCTTATGATGAAATCAACATTGAGCAGTTTTATTTTTCTCTTGCCAAGAGTGTTACTGCATAGTGAAACATAGAGAAGTTTCCAAATTAGTTTCAGGGGAAAACGTGTTATCCATGTTCCCATTTTATAGAGGAAAAAATAAAATTAGAGGATATGTGGTTATGAGGTGTGAATATCCTCTTGTTGCGCCATTCATAAACCTTAGATGGTTGGCAGCACATCATAGATGGCCTCACAATGACGAGCTACCACTATATTTTGTCAAACAGTTATATGCAGAATTTCATTTACATATAGAGGTGGACTACACATCTTATCCCGAGCATGCTGGCTAGGGTAAAGGCTATTTTTCTGACAAACCATAGTTTAGGCCTTCAAATTTTCCACCGCCTATGTACAAGAGGGCATTAGTTGGCCCAAAAATTTTGGTTTACCAAAACTTTTGGAATTGGCAGCAACAATAGGCTCCACTCAGAGTTAGATTTTTTATAACATTACCTCTATTACGATGCAAATTGATCAGATTTCATCTGATCGAGTTGGTAGATACTTATTATGTCCATGGATCAACCTTCCTCCCACTAAGGCTACATATGCATTGTATGATCCATTTATTAGTGCCGATCTACCTACTCTTGTAGATGTCGAGCATATGACCCACACAACTCTGCTTAATATGTGTAGAATCTCAATTTTGGATTTACTAGTAGCATATCAGGTTATCATTGAGGACCATGGGATTGCTCTTGATAGGGTACCAGACTTTATTAGACAACAATATCCTCATACACATACGAGCCATGGGATGGAAAATGCAGCTCAGGATATTCCACATCAGCCTACAGAATCCCATGCACATCATGTTTCTATTGATCCTTTAGCTTGTCCAGGTAGTCGTCAGGATGTTACAAGTCACGTTGAGGCTACTATGACACCTGATCCTGTCCATGGGACATATAGTCGGCTTCTTTTTTCCATTGATACTGTACATGCTACAGAGCCCCCTGCGATGTCTTTACATTTTCATGAACTTAGTGACATTGGTAGAGCCATCGAGTAGGCACAACAGGTACTTTCAATTTATAATTTAAATACATATATAAGATTGTGTTCTAAAAATTTATGTAATGCATTTTAAAAACTTCTAGTTGTTTAACTCCTAATTGAAATTGTGTACTTGAAAATTTTAAGTAGTATGGTGATTTGTCAAACTTTGGAAATTTGGAGCATGATGCCAATCTCATGCAGTATGCAGATGAGGTACATTTAAATCTAATAAAAAAATTAATTACTTGATGTTTAAGTTTGAACACATTGAACTCAAGTACATTATAATTTTAGATAATTTTACATATATGTACTTGAACACATGCAGGGGTTGGGACGAGGCTCAGGACACAGATCGGGAGATCTTGGATCGGGACATGGATCCACACATCTTGGATCAGCAAAGCGATCGGTCCATGGATCGAGGGAGATATTGGGCTATGGATCAAGGGAGAGATCAAGCCATGGATCGAGGGAGAGGTCGAGGGAGAGATCGAGGGATAGATCGGGCCAAAGATCTGATGATTCTATTCATACCAGACATCCCTCTCTTTGAGAATTTTTTTATAGTATTACATGTTTAAGATTATATTATTACATGTTGGAGACACTTTTTATGATTTATGTATTGAACATTTGCACATGTGTTGTACTTATGTTTTATGGTACACATATATACTTGTTATGATTTACAAGTCACATTCATGCATTTATGTTTTATGGTTTGAATCTAGGTTTTTTATATACGTGCATTATTATGGTTTGATGTTCACTTACATTACATCTATAAATACATCGTGCATTAAATTAGTTTATGGTTTTATTTATTTAGCAAGGAACAAGTACCTTTATTTAAATTTAAATTATGGTTTGTTCAAATGCACTTGTTGTACATATCTATTTGCATCATGAAATCAAAATGTTGTCCACTATCTAATGGTTGCTATTTGTAAATTTAAAAAGATGGACATGTACATGTAATTAATTTAAATAAATAGTTCAAATGAATTTTTCTTTAATAAATAGGTCAAGAAATAGAAAAAATTGAATGCAAATATGCTTGAGATTAATGATATATTTTAAAGTAGAACATAAAAATGCAATTGGAATAGATGATAGTTCTTGAATTATTTAAAGCTCTAAATGTTCATTTTTAAAGTCAGTCTAGGTTAAATACATTTAAATTGTGCATATATCATGCTATATGTGAACCTAAGAATTCCATATAATCTAATAAACATGTTCATTTGAATGTGCATGCAAAGAATTCTTGAACTAGATGATGATCTATACTTGTGTCTAGTTGAATGTAAATGAAATCAAATATAATCAAATATATATATATATATATATATATATATATATATTCAAGTGTTCACTTAAGAATTCCATATAATTCAAAGAAAGCATGTAAGCTATAAGTGGAGTTGAATGTAAATGAAATCAAATTTCTAGTCTTGAAAGTTTAACAATTCCATGTGTAACATTTATATATATGCAATTGGAAATTGATATATATTTAAATCTTGAAAGTTATGCACATTTAATATAAGTAGATCTAGATCTTCTTGGATGACAATTCTATATAAATTAAAAATTGATCAATCCATATTTAATTGTATAGGAAAGATGGACCATTACATACATGGTCTCAAGCTATACATGGTAAACAAAGTTAAATTGATGCCAAAATGTAGCTATCTCAAGCACCCCAAACACCATCACTGTGATTCACTACAATGTTCATATATTCCAATGCACCTTGAGGTGAACAAGAAAGACCAAACCAAGAGAACCTAGATACAATCTAACATTAACAAAATGGATTTAATAACTATACTTAAAAGATAGGAGCTAATGTTCTTAAGCAAATTTGGATTAAAAAGATGAAATCAAATTATAAGGTCAAGTGATTTTTTATTAGGAGATTGGATTTGAAATGGATGATAGTCCAGATTAAGGATAAGGTCCCTAGATGTTGAAATATTTGGGTGATGACGAAAGGAAAATATGATGTATGGACTAGATTGAGACCAAGTAACCAAATTTTGATGTTCAAGTGATAATTTTTTTATTAAGGATGGAGAATGGATGTATGGTTGAGATGGATCTAGATGGATAATTTTTAAATGATTCTAGAGGATGATTATGGTTAAATGGGTTATTACTTGATAAAGTGATCTTAACTTGACGATTAGGATGAGGGATGCTTACTTGATAAAAATAATAAAATTAGGATGTGATGATTAGGATACATGAAAATTCAGATGATCATTTAAAATTATTGAATGTCGTGCATTAGTAATGTATAAAAAATAAAGAAAACTAGAGACAACATTTATGTTTAGATTCTTCACCACTAAAATGTTGGTGTGTGGTGACTTATCATGCTATATTGTACATCCTGACATGTATCCTTGCTGGGGTCCGAGGCTAGGCCGTGCCCCGGGCAGGGGTTCGGGGGTGGCAGCCCCCGAGAAAAATTTTCCTCCTACTTTTTCGTGTCATCACCGAAAAAAGGAAAAATCAACGAAAAAAGAAAAATCCGATTTTGTAGAACCCAAATCTGGAAGCTTCTAAGCTTGTTAAAAAGGTGTTCGGTTGGGTGTTACAGTATAATGAAAAATGTGATTATTCGCAAGATTGTAATAGGTTTTTGCACTAGATAATAAAATCATTGGATGGCTACGGTTTGGTGGATGTAGCCCGGATTGGGTGAACCACGTTAAATTCTCTGTGTTATAATTTATTTTGTGTGTTTTTAGTTTCTTTGTTTATTACTTAAATCTGCATTTAATTGTTAGATATCTCCCATTTCTAACCCTAACATCAAACACCAGATAAACTAGATAATTATATAAGTTTGTGGAGTTGAATGTTCAAATGAAATGAAATATTCATGTGAACTTAAGAATTCCATGGAACATAAATAAATTTAAATACAAAATTGGAACATAAACTAGGTTTTGTACAAATTGTTGCACATATATATATATATATATATATATATATATATATATTCAATCTAGCTCATGTATATTATTGGAGTTGAACAAATATTTAAATTTAAAGATTTGAAAGTGAAAGTTTAACAATTCCATGTCAAACATAAAAATACAATCAAGGAATCTAGAGATGATATAAAGGAATTTCTAGAGATTCTTGAGTGAACTTAAAAGAATGAACCATGTTCAACATGTAAAAATGCAATTGAAAATTTAGATGATTTAAAGGAATTTAGGAAAAATGTGTTAGAAACCAAGATCAAATTTGCAAACCGAAAAGACCTTCCATAGAAGAGAAAATCAGAAAAAGTAGAGAGGTTGCAAAAGAATGTGCAACATAATATTATTCGAGAATTCATTAATTACATGATAATGATTTTCTTTATAAAAGAAACGATGCATAACCCTAATCTTATCTTGAGCAACAAGATAGCTCAACAAGATAAGTATGGCAACTAATTAACCTGAGAATTAAATAATTACCTAAGTAAACTTATGTAAAGTGTAATTAAATATTAATTACACCAACACCCCCCCATAAGTGCAACTTAGGGAGAAGCAAAGCATGCACCTAAAACTAAGATGAATGCAAGAAAGCATGAATGGGTCCTGGCAACAAGGCCTGATCAGGTACCCAAGTACAAATGCAATAATGAAGTAAAGAAGGAAAACCCAGTGGGAAAAAACCCCCTACAATAAGATGACTACTGCAAAGAAGCACTGGAAGAAAATTATGGAGTAACACTGGAACCATAATCAGACAAGAAAGGAAAGATACTTTTGTCTACAACTGAAACCAAAACTGAAATCATGATAATGTGACAGCAGACCCGATGCCACAGAACACTGGAAAACTCACAAACTGGAACAACCCTAGAATCTGTGAAGCAACAGTAGATGAGATGATGACAGAATCTGGAAGCTGTGTATCTTGATGTCGATGCCAAACTGTGACTAAAACTCTTCCATGGGAAGAAGTACCAAGAAAAGACTCTGGAACATTAACCATAAAAACATGGCCCTCAAACTGAGAAGAATCTGAACCAATGAGGATCAAGAAACATAATCTCTCAACTCAAGTGTGAACTGATGAATCCGATATGTGTCAAACTGTAGTAAAAATGTGGCCAAAAGAAACTAGGAAACCAAATAACCCATGCGAGCTATCATCAAATCAAAATGGATATGGAGATCAAAGTGAAAACTACACTCTAATCAGATTTATTATGCAAGAAACCCCCCTGATGGAACTTTATCTCAGTTTTTTTATTACAATACCCCAATGATTGTAAAAGGAGAGAATCCTAAATATGCATAAACAGAAAATAACATGATGTGGTATTGAAATGAAGTACAAATATTCAAATTTCACTTTTTCAACTGCCAAAACATCTAAGTAATCTCCAAAACACCCATCGAGACAAATCTAGAATAATGATAAACTTGGGATAGATACAGAAAAAAGTGAATGGATAGCAAGATAGAGCTCCTCAATACCTTTCCAACGCTGCAAAGATGGAAAAAATCAGAGATCGTGGCAAAAAGTTATGAGCTTGGAAGCCCAAAAAGAACATCTGACTTCAAACAGCAATAAATGTAGATAAACAAAAAAATATTGTAAAATAACCTGCACCACTAGAAAGTACTCGGAACCAACTTTCTAGTGATATCTCGTTTACCCGATTTCGATACCGTATGCCCAAGTTATGACCAAAAGAAAAAAACTGCTCTTTTAGGAAAAATTTGGGCTAGGAGGGGCAAAGAGGGCTGTACGACCAAGTGATGTCATGATGACATCAGCAATTCACGAAAAAAATTTGATAGCCATCTGGCCATCAGGGCAAAAAAATCCCCCCTTGCTGAAAATATTTTTTGGCGATAGGTATATTCTAAAATAGTTGGAATATTCCTCCATAGCCACCGGTATTCTGCAGATCTGGTCAGAATATCCTCTGTGAATTCCGGAATATTCAGTCAATGGCCAGGCTAGGTCTGGACCCTTAGTCTTCAATAAGACCACTGCTGAGCTTGAGGGGCCCAGTTGGGGGCTGGGCACATAGCGCCCGATCCCCCATGTGATTGGGGCTGCCGGTGGAGAAGCCCTTAGGAGCTGGCACGGCGGTTGTATGGTGGCGCCACCCGGTGGCCACCGCTCCTGGTTGTCGCCGGGTGGCCAGCTACTTTTATAACTAGAAGCGGTGGCGTGAATCCTGAAAACATGCTTTAAAAAAAAAAATTGAGATTTGAACCTTGAACTACGTGCTGGGAAGGTCGTACGGCCCCCCAAACAAATTTTTTTTGCCTCCTGGATCAATAGCACCAAAATCGACAAAACGATAGGTGTTCTTAAGCTTTTTGGCCGCTGCAAATGCAATGGTGACCTCCGTTTCTGCTCAAACTGCTCCGAAGAATCGGCTACCCCCAGAACTTGCAAAAAATATCCCAACTTGAAACCCTCACAGATCTAGCAAACGATGGCCAAAATCTGCAAAATAAAAGTCAAACCTGACTTTTTCCAATTCTCTGAATCCAATGGTGAAACCTGATCTGATCCAAAACACCTCATAGATGAACTCAAGGCATGATACCCTCGAGGAATCCCGAACAAACCTTGTAATGATTTTCTCAAAAATCTGAGAAGGGGCTACAAATCAAGGCTCTGATACCATGTTAGAAACCAAGATCGGATTTGCAAACCGAAAAGACCTTCTAGAGAAGAGAAAATCATAAAAATCAGAGAGGTTGCAAAATAATGTGCAACATAATATTATTCGAGAATTCTTTAATTACATGATAATGATTTACTTTATAAAAGCAAAGATGCATAACCCTAATCTTATCTTGAGCAACAAGATAGCTCAACAAGATAAGGATGACAACTAATTAACCTAGGAATTAAATAATTACCTAAGTAAACTTATGTAAAGTGTAATTAAATATTAATTACACCAACAAAATGTAAATGAAAACATTTTTAAAGTCACTAGGTTTTGTATCAAGCATATATATGATCTAACATACATGTCACATTCTAAAAAAAAAAACCATTCTAAATCATGTCACATGTCCAATCAATACAAATATATATTATAGATTTGGAGTCATAAATGTGTACATATATCCGAAAAACAACTTAAAGCTCCTAGTACATAAAATCTGGATCCTCTCTATCTTTAATTATCTCTAAAATCTTTTCATGATCTTCAATAGGCAACCTCCACTTTTGTTTGGCACGTCCTCTTTTAGGTAAAGTTTCTAAATTTATTTTTGTTGCCAAAACTAAGTGACTGTAATGTAGAACCTTTTTTCCTGGCCTATAATCAACAAATATAATACCATTTTTATCTATCTTTATTTGTTGATAATATGTGCCTTCAATAATGACTGATCCAATGAGATACTCTTGTCCATCACCATCTGTCATCAATTCGACCAATTTTCTTTTTAGTTGCGTACATCTTAGTAGATAGTAATCTACACCTTCCGTATTTTCAGGATCTGCAACTACAGTGAAAATATCTCTTGTACACACACCACATATATACATAAAGTAAATTATACATTTAAGTTGTAAAAATTTATATTTTATATTTGAAACTTACTTAAACATAATATATATATATATAAATTTAAATCTTGATTTTAACTAAATTAATCAATTTCCATACCTGTAACAACTAAATTAGATACACATTCGTAATCAGCTAAATATAGTGGATCGTAGACATCGACATTGTCATCTTCAGCAAAAGGAGGCATTGATATTAATTGTTTCATTTCCCATTGTGAAACATACCCATCTCTAATATTCTCACATTGATCAATATTTGCATTGTCCTCAATGCAATCAATACAAAAACATGATTTTTCTCTCACATTAATTGCATAAGGCCTACTACTCCCTGTTGTCATGATTTGATGCAGATTTCTAATACCATGAATTTCTTGACAATTATAAGGATTTGATCGATGAATATCTATTTAAATTCAAACTAGAAAATTCAATTTGAAATCATGTATGTACTTGAACTTTGAAACTCAAAATTTTAACAAATTTTGACTAGACATGTACCTGTAACTTCCCAAAAATACCGTTTGATTATGTTGAGTCGCGAGCAAAAAAATGACTTTTGTACTATTCAACAATTTTGTTTGCATTCCATATGGAATTGCCTACAAGTTACACAAAATTTGGCACAATTTGTCACCTATTACTTTCAAGGAACTTAAAATAATTTAATTTAGTTTTTAAATATATATATATATATCTAATCTTTTAAAAAATATTGAAAGCTAAATTGAACACACATATATATGGTGAAAACTTTACATACTAGCAAGTTCATGTTGATGAAGTACACACTTCACACATGCTCCTGCTCCATCGTGCTCTCCTTTTCCATGTCCACTCTCATAAAAATTCCACAAAAAATTGGTGTTGCGTCTAGCATGTTGATTGCTTAATGAAACAAAGGATTATGTAGACTTAAATTGTCATGTGAAGTTACAAATAATTAAACACTTGAAAACCAAATTAGCTTCAAAAAACTAATTATATATATAGATTTAAGCAATCAAACAATTTAAGTCTCAAAGTTAAAAGTAAATATAAATTAAAAAATTAAAAATTAAAAAACAATGTACTTACCAACACATCCATCAGACCATATCCAGTGTTGTTCTTGATATATGCCACGTCGTCTTAGGTCTTCAAAAAATATTTTGAAACAATGAGCTACATAGCTTCAATCATGATTTGTATCATCACTGATATAAAAGTGAACCTCTTTGATGATAATTCTATCATCTTTGCTACTTTGTATTCCATCGACCACTAACTTTGCATGTCTGTAGCAAACTTGCACGAAGATTACAACTTGCTCTGAATGATAATATTGACTTTGGATCTCAGTTTAAGGACTAAATGTATAGTTCTCAAAGAAATCTACAATAGAGAGAACACAACCTAGTGGAAAACAATTCTTTGAATAACGAAATTGCTTAGCTTTCCATCTTGCACCATGACAATGCTGGATATACATGGATATATGATATTGCAAAATTTACTCATGAATTCATTGTAAGGCAATCCACTCTCTTTAAGAACAATTTTTTTGGCCTCAACTCCTGACTTTGTATGTCTCATATTCAAATCTCTTCCAAGTAACTTGCATTTCATTATTGTCAACATGTAAAAGATTCTTCAAATCTCCACAATCATTACATACATTTTTTATACATTGAACATTGAATTCATCCAAATTTTCTAATTTTTCACATAGAAGAGACTTCACAAATTGTGTTGTGCTTCCAGGGATGGCTAAATTTTGATCAATTGTTGCCATAAATTTTCTATATGATTGTAGGTGTAGATCAAATTCAACATGATTTCGACAACAAGAAGTTTCACGTACTTTATTTATATGTACAAATGATGGTCATAGTGTTTCAAACATCCTTTGACCAATCTTCACATTTGAAAATTCTTGTTTAAATGCTTCAAAAAGTTCACTTTGTGTTGTATCTATAAAATGTTTTGGATGAGAAATTTTTGTACCATCATCACCTATTATTTGTATAGTATCCCTTCTATTGGAAGAAACACGAGAGTGGGTGGTTCAATATTCAACTACCTGTTTCTTTACATCTTCTGAAATTCTATCTTTTCGAGGAACCCTACAAATATTTACCCATTTTTTCTCAATTTTTCCATCTATTTCATTTCTCTTTTCAATATACCTTTGAACAGTTCTCCTAGAAACATTTAGTAATTCAGAAATTGCTTGAACTTGTCTTCTACGTGATAATTTCTTACTAGAAATTACAGTCATCAACGCTCTACGTGCAATACTTAAATCACTAGATCGACTCTTCTTTTCAATACATTCTAATGCTTCTTGAAGGTTTTCAACAATTGTTTGTTTTAAATCTGATGGCCTTTTCCTATTATCAACCCCTAACAACTCCAAAACAGGGGTCATTTCTTTTCATCTAAATAACTGTGCAACTAACTGTGCTCTTTCAATTAGAGATTTATCTTCAAAAAAATCATCCCATATTTTTTTAGAGTGTAATTTTAATGTGCTTTCAGATAACATATCTTCAGATGAAATATTATTGAAAAGAGAATCTTTATCCATCTCCATCAGATTTTCCATACCATAGTCCAAAAAATTTATATTAGTACTAGGTTTAGTTTGTTCTTGTACCTGTACGTCACCTTGATCATCAATATTTTCCATGGGTTGTTGTTCAGTAGATGTTCCTTCATTCACTTTTCTCTTTCTTTGTCTTACTCGTGTTCGATCATACTTCCTCGATCTAGCCCTTGGATTTTCCATCACAAATTACACTCAAATTTGAATTCGTGTCTACATAAAAATTTGTACACACATAATCTTTCCATGAAACATGTGCAAGTAATATAGCATAAATATTTTAAAAAGCTTGTAACTAGATGCAAAACATAAACATAAAATATTTTTAAAAAATTCTTTAATAAACATAAACATGCAAAACATAAAATATTTTTAATTGAATAATACATACATGTGTATAAAATTCTATATAATTCTCAAATAAAATTATATATAATTCTCTTGAAATAATTCTTTATAAATATATAATTTTACATAAGAGACACTTAAAATTATATATAATTCTCAAATAAATAAATAAAAAATAAACTTTTTGATAGTGATATCTTTGATGTTTTTTATATAAATTTACTAATTTCATAAGTATGCTAATTTTATGTATATATATTGGAAATAAAAGTAAAGGAAAAGGTAAATTTAATAAAATATAGGTATTTAAGGAGGACATGTAAGAACAAGAATGGAAGAACATAGAATTGGTGATCAATAATAATGAAATCTAAGAATTTAAATAGTGAAAACAACAAATGCATTCATATTCAAACAATTTTTAAACAAATAAAATAATTGTTCAATAACTAATTGAAATAAAATAAAATAATCTTCTTTCTATATAATTCTTTATAAATATATTTCTACAAATATTTCTTTGATGTTAATATTTTAATAAAAAAAATAGTGAAAACAAACTTCAAATGCATTTTTCATAAAAACATAATCAATTAAATAAGTTGAAGATCAATACATACCTTAAAAATATCTCTCCTCTTGTCCAAATGCCTTTTCTTTTGCCGAAATAAGTCTTCTAAATTTAAAATTATAAACCTTCTAAAATATCGAAATAAACCTTCTTTAATTGAAAATAGTCGAATATTTCAAAATATTTGTTATTTTTGAATTTTCTTAATTTGAGAAATTAGAAATAATTTTTTTTTTTTATTTCAGTCATTCTCAATCGAGTTCTTATCGGCCGATAGGTTTTCGGCCTAGCCAGTACCGGCCAAGAAGGTTTCAGCTGAAACCTTCTCGGTCGAAACCCTATCGGCCGAAAATTCCTAGTTGGCATCCTACATGGCAACCAACTCATCATTTCTTAGAATTTTTTGAAACATTAATCTTTGACAGAGTATTTCTCTAGTCAGATTGATCTTTTTGCAAAAAATAAAAATACCCTTTTGTAGAGCTCAAAGTGTAGAATCCAGATATATAATTTTTATAATATTTTGATTAGTTTTAATATATTTTATTTTTAAAATAATGCAAGTAGGTTTTAAAAATAAAAAAAGAGGTTGATTAGATATTAAAAAAAAGATAGTAAAACTTATTAAAATGTTTTAAATATTATATGGGGCAGAAGAGGAGAGAGTCTACTTCAAAAGGGTATGTTTTTTTTTTTTAAATGATTAAAAAAATTGAAATTAGTTTACGGTTCTTGAAAACTATCAAATTCTGACATGTTTGACTTTAAAATGTTAATATGACAAAAATATACATTAGAATGTGATTTTTTTTCCATGCACAAGATATTGAAATTACCTATTAGGAAAAAAAAGGGAGAAATGAAGTTTTTTTCAATTTGTTTCTTGACGGCCCGTGAAGTCACTCTTTTATGAAATTTTTCAGCATTCCAAAATTTGTCCTTAAATTGATAAAAACATAATGAAATTTTTTTTAAAAAAAATTAAAAATTACAAGAATAAACTACACCAAAAATTCTACATTTCATTAATTTACACAATTTTGAAATTCAAAACATAAAAACCACTTTTATGTGGTCGAAGTTCAGAATTTTTTTTGTTGTTGGCCAATTCCTTTATAAAGTGTGACACGAGTTTGTGCTTTTACCCATAAACTATATGTTGGCCCAAAAAAATATAAAATGTGTACAAACTATCGGCCCAAATCAATAAACAATTATCAATTTGCACCAAAAAATGTTGGTCAAAACATAGTAAGGACCCAACACAACATGTCTCAAACACGAAACACCTTAAACAATTATGCCTCAAAAATCTACAACATGCTACAATAACCCTACCAGCCATGATCATGAAAAACATGAACTCACAAAAGAAAATCACCAATTGCTAACACAACAATCAATGCAGACCAACAATACAGATAGAGAACAATCTAGAAACATCCACAAGCATCATGAATCGCCATAGAAGCATCCACAACAAATCAAATTGTTAGAATCACATCATCTTCTTTCAGAAACACCAACTAAAGAAACACAACAATTGTTAGAACACATATACTCATAACTCAATCAAATCTTCATGCGAACCTTGAAACTTCATGTGGATAAACTAGATTTACTTGTCAACAAACCCTTTAATCCACAACCTCTTATCATCAATATACTGAGCTAGCCACCTTGTTGAACTTCACTGCACCACCGACAACCTGCAAATTATTTTATTACAATTTTCTCAATATTCTTGACATATATGGCCTTAAAGAGATTAATGCCAATAGTGTTGACACCAATGAAAACCACATATCAACAATATCCAACAATTTCACCCCTTGGCATTGATGGAAACATATGATGTGAAAATCACCATCAACACAACTTTCTCTTAGCACTTTCTCCCCCTTAGATTTTGATTTTTTTCTCTTTAACTCTCACATTTTTTCACATGAATCTTCTCCCCCTTTGACATCAATAACAAAGATACACATTTTATTTCTCCACACAAGCTCTAAACCACATTTCTGAACATATGACTACTCCCCCTAAGTAGCAGCCACCACAACATTAATCCAAATCACAAGATATGACTATCAAATGCACAGACTAATGCAAGTCAATTCATCTTAATTTTGATTAAGAGAGGTAATCACCCCTAGCTTCCCTCTGAGATACTCAAAAGTATCAACAAATACTTGTCCAATCTAGCATACCATGCTCTTGGGGCTTGCTTAAGTCCATACAATGCTTTCTTCAAGCAAAAAATCATATCTCCTTGATTAGTCAATTGAAATCCATCAGGTTGCTCAATATACACTTCTTCTTCCAGTTCACCATTTAGAAATGCTGACTTGACATCCATCTAATAAACTTTGAAATTTTCGTAAGCAGCATAAGCAAGAAATAGTCTCACAGCTTCAATCCTAGCAATAGGAGCAAAATTTTCTTCAAATTCAATTCCTTCCATCTGAGAATATCCTTTAAACATAATTCTTGCTTTTTTTCTAACAAATTCACCTTGCTCATTCAGTTTGTTCTAAAAGACCCATTTAGTTCCAATTACATTTTTGTCCTTAGGTCTAGGAACAAGAATTCATGCATCATTCTTCTCAATTTGGAATAGTTCTTCTTTCATTGCTTCCACCAAATGTTCATCTTTGCATGCTTCATCGACACTATTAGGCTCAGTCTTTGAGATCAAATAATATTCTTCTGCAATTCTTCTCCTAGTTTGAACACCTTTGTTCTTATCACTAATAATCTAATCTTCTAAATGATTTAGTCTTACATACCTTGGATTCTTAGGGTGTTCTTGAATTTCAGGCTCTTGTGATCTCATTTCTGCACTTTCACTAGTTCCTTCCTCTTGATTTTCCTGATTCACCGTAATGATCTGAACTTGATTTGGAGTTTGAAATTTTTTTCCTTTATCTAAATTGTCATTTTGATCATCTGAATCATATCCATAGGTTCTAGATGGTCTAACTGTATCTCCATCAACCTTGAAATTAGCACTTTCAATTACTTTCCTCAATCTCTTATTGTAGCACCAGTAGGCTTTACTTTTAGTAGAATGACCAAGAAAGATTCCTTCATCACTTCTAGCATCAAAATTTTCTATATCTTCATCTCTTTTGATATAGAATTTACTCCCAAAGATTTTGAAGCATCTAACAGTAGGCATATGAGCATACCATAGCTCATAAGGAGTCTTACCGGTATCACCTTTGACATGTACCTGGTTGAGAGTTTATACGATAGTACTCACAACTTCTCTCCAGTAGATATGCAGAACATTTCCTTCTAGCATAATGGTCCTAGCAGCTTCTTGAATTGTCATGTTCTTTCTTTCCACAACTCCATTTTGTTGAGGGGTCCGCAAGGCAGATAATTGTCTCTTTATCCCATGTTATTCACAAAAAGAATTAAACTCACTAGAAGTGAATTCACCACCTCTATCTGATCTCAAAAATTTAATCTTCAGACCTGTCTTAGTCTCAACCATAGCCTTAAAAATATTGAATTTCTCTAGAGTTTCAGATTTTTCCCTTAAGAAAGTAACCCACATCAATCTAGAATAATCATCAATAAGTAACATGAAATACCTATCTCCTTGTAAACTTATGACTCTAGAAGGACCACACAAGTCAATATGCACAATCTCCAACATTTCATTTGAACAATGTTGTTTGCTCTGAAATGAAACTCTAGTTTGCTTCCCTAACTGACATACCTTGCATATAGTATTAGTATGTTTTATCAACTTAGGAAGATCTCTCACTGCCTGAGTAGAACTTATCTTGATAATATTATCAAAGTTTACATGACACATTCTCTTATGCCACAACCAACTTTCATCAACTTGAGCAATCAAACAAATTTTACCAGTAGCACTTAAGTGAAAGAAATTACCTTTTGTTTTTGTACCAGTTGCAATCACATTTCTGGAACTCCCCAATATTCTACACTTTCCATTCTTGAATTGAAGATTGTATCCCTTGTCAACCATCTATCCAACACTTAAGAGATTATGCTTCAAACCTTCCACATATAGAATATCATTAGTATTATGCTTACCATCAAGAGAAATGGACCATCTACCATGGATTACACTAACTTTTTCATCACCAAATCTTACAACACCACCATCATACTTTTGCAAGCTCACAAATTTACTTTTATCTCATGTCATGTGATGAGAGCATCCACTGTCAATCACCCATTCATATTTTTCTTCAACTCTGGTAGCTAGAGCTTTCTCCACGTTTGTGCAACTAGCAGATATAGTAGGTACTAGATCACTTTCCTTGATAGCAATAAACACCCATTCATCCCCACTTAAATTATCTTTATCAGATTGATCATCTCTCACACCTTCATCAACTACATAATAACACTTTCTTTGGAATCTAGGCTTGGTAGGTCTTGACTTAGGAACTCTTTCTGAACACCTTGAGGCAAAATGACCTATCTTATTACAAGAAAAATATTTAAGAGGTAATTTACCTTTATACTTACCTTATCCTCTGGCTACTCTCTTGACAATAAGTGCTTCAAGCTCTTCTAGTTTTCTCTCTTCTTCTTCAATCTCTCTCATTTCCTGCTCATACTTGGACATTTTTCTAGAACTTTCTCCCGAATCATATCTCTGCTTATCTTTTCCAGAGATAATAGCTTTGAATGTAGATTCTGTCTTAGGAAGAGATTCACCAAACACACTTAACTCAAAAGTAGTAAGCTTACCAATCAACATGTCTCTAGTTACATTTCTCACAATCCGAATCTCCTCAATAGCAGTAGCTTTGTGTTTGTATGCAACAAAAAAGGATCTTAGCACTTTAGCAACAATCTTCAATTTTTCCAATGTTCCACTAGTACATCTAATACTACTTAAAAGTTCATTCACTCTCTACATAAAGGAAGTGATGTTCTCATCTTCACCCATTCTCAACATTTCATATTTCCCTTTCAAGCTTTGCAGCTTAGCAATCTTCACATGGGTATCACCTTCATACAAAGTTTCCAACTTTTTCTAGATCTCATAAACAGTCTTC
This sequence comes from Sequoia sempervirens, assembly GCA_007258455.2. Lineage (NCBI taxonomy): Eukaryota > Viridiplantae > Streptophyta > Pinopsida > Cupressales > Cupressaceae > Sequoia > Sequoia sempervirens. The sequence goes on along the minus strand of VDFB02105672.1, from coordinate 141,566 downwards.
AACTCCCTTACATTTTTCATCTCTTAATCAGTCAGATCACTCAACAATGCTTCCTTAGCCCTGATATTGTACTCGGCTTCCTTAATCTCACTTGTAGTGGAAGGACCATTATGTGGGATGATATACCTATTCTTTGTAATTGTCCAGTAAGGTTCACCAATGCATCTTAGATGACACTCCATTCAAGTCTTCCACAGAGAATAATTAGTTCCATCAAATCTTGGACTATCCTTCTTATATGTTGCCATCTGGATCACCTCAAGCTATTAAACTTCTTCAAGCAACCTGCTCTGATACCAATTGTTGGCAACACAAGAGCAAACAACTGAGAGGGGGGGTGAATCAGTTGTCACAAAAATTATACAAATTAAAGTTATTCTTAGATCTGATATATAAACATGAAAGCATAAACAATCACCACATCAAAAACACACATAAACGTGGAAAACCTGTTAGGGGAAAAACCATGGTGGAGGTTAATCCACAAGATTATACTCTATTAAAAGTATAAAAGTATTATAAATGGGGAATGCACATGCATTCAGGCACACTGCCTAGAGCTCAGTGCTCAAATATAAAAGACTTACTACCCAAAGGAAGACTCATTGTCTTATAGTCACATTTGGATTACATCTAGAAGATTTTGAACTGAGAAAATAGCATCTTCTAATGCCTTATTACAATTGTGGTTAAGCACATAAAATATTTCTTCTGCTCACTCTTCTTCACACTTTACTTCTGCCTTTAAAATATTAGAAAATTATTTGCACACAACACTCAACATACATCGCACACCATGCCTTCAAATGGTATAGACAATCAATCTTATATATCCACAACTAAAGATAACATCAACTATATGTCGGCCCAACAAAATATAAAATGTGTACAAACTATCGGCCCAAATCAATAAACAATTATCAATGCGCACCAAAAAATGCTAGCCAAAACATAGTAAGGACCCAAAACAACATGTCTCGAACACGAAACACCTTAAACAATTATGCCTTGAAGATCCACAACATGCTAAAATCACCCTGTCGGCCATGATTATGAAAAACATGAACTCACAAAAGAAAATCACCAATCGCAAACACAACGATCAATGCGGAACAATAACAGAGATAGAGCATGATATAGAAACATCCACAAGCATCATGAATCACCACATAAGTATCCAAAACAAATCAAATTACTAGAATCGCATCATCTTCTTTCAGGAACACCAACTAAAGCAACAAAACAATTGTCAGAACAAAAATACTCATAACTCAATCAAATCTTCATGAGAACCTTTGAAACTTCATGTGGATAAACTAGATATACTTGTAAACAAACCCTTTAATCCACAACCTCTTATCATCAATATACTAAGTTAGCCACCATGCTGAACTTCACTGCACCACCGACAACCTGCAACTTATTTTGTTACAATTTTCTCAATATCCTCAACATATACAACCTTAAAGACATTAATGCCAATAGTGTTGATATCAATGACAACCACATATCAACAATATCCAACAAAAACCACCAAGTGGTATTACACAAAACCATGTGACTAAAACCATGAGATTACAAAACCATGTCCCCATATTTAATATTGGGTACTTTATTTATTTATTTTTTCCCCAATATTAAATAATTACATTTTTAGCAACTTAACTTACGTCCCAATGTTACATGCAACATAAAGCGGGCCCTAGAATAATTACATTAAATACATTATGCAAGGTGTACAACACACCTTTTCCTAACAAACTCATTTCATCTTCTACTGGAAATTTCTATTTACCAATTTCCTTTTTATTTTGATGCAACCACCTCTTTGCCACTTCTGCGTACAACTATCTATACTCAAATTCTCTGAGCATTCACATTTGATTCAAATTGGATTTTATCTGGTGCCTCTCTTCTTCCATCTACTACTCTAATTTCCCTTGTATTAAAAATATGCATTTATTTGAATTTTTTTACTATGCTCTTAATCTTTATCCCACCCTCTTAGCTGCCCCTTATTCTCCTCAACATACATACAAGAAAGATAGTTTTGATTGATGCGCTCTTTCTTCTAGTGTCCAGTTTAATCTATATCACATGCTCCACTTTCTTGCATATATAATTTCCTCCATATTCTTCCCAAGCCACCCTCTACTCAGGCAGGCGATGCCTTGTTTAGGTTAAAATAATACTTTTATCTTCATCACATGCTGACTCTTCATCTTCATTTCTACCCCTTCACTTAGCATCAATTTCAACTATATTTTAATTTACTTTTAATTTTTGCCTCTTCATTACCAAATATTGACCCTTCATCTGCCAAATCCTTGCATTTAATTCTCATAAAAAATTTGTCATTACAACATAAACTAATTAATTTATTTTTCTCATGGTCCAAACTTTGTAAATCAATAGAAACATGAATTTCATATCCATCAACATTGTTTTGAGATAAGAAAACAATGATAAAATCTTACAAACTTTGCTAGTGCCAACTTCATCCAAGCCAATGAAATGAATGTACGAAACCAAAGCCAAATGAAATTGCCCATAGAGGAAGGAAAACAAAAACAAAACAACAAAATCAAACCGAATTTTTTTTGGTTGATGTTGATCACTTGTGGACTCAAATGCTCTTGCATCATATTCATTTAAGAGTTTGAATGCAAGCACATGGACTATTTGGAAAAGGGAGCTTGCATTTTTTTGTCAGTTTTGTATTTAAGGAGATTGGGAAGCATGTGAGAATACATAATGGGTTGAAGAGTGGAAGAAAATATTGTTGACATCTGCACAAGCACATGATCAATATGAAACAACAATTGAACACAACGATCAAGTGTTTGCATTAGATGACTATGACTATGTTTCAAACCTTGTACAAGAAGGTAATTTAATTCAATTTATTTCATTTTATTTCACTTTATTACTATTTTGTAATGATTTTATTTATTTATATGTATGAATTCATGTATGTAGATTGGTCAAATTATATGGACACACAAGTTATTGAATCAATTTTTTTTTGCAGGACATGTGCATGTTGTTGTCGCACCTAAGGAGAATGAAGAGGAAACTAAATATTGGTTGGATTGTTGTGTGGAGACTACACATAAGTTAATGGCACCTCGAGAAGATGATGGTGGCTATCGTTATCCAATAGGTTTGGTGGTGGTTGTTGGCACTTGGTTACAAAAATACCTAATACTTGGAAGAATGGTTTTCCTGGATTGAAAGATTATGAAACATTGATGCATGGATTGGAGGATTTAACCTATAACAACTCAATTCAAGATCAATCAAACAATAATTAGTTTCATAAAACTCTTACAATGCCCCTTTTCAAATCACTCTACTCTTTGACAACTAGGTCTGCAAACCGAGTTTACTCAACTTTTCTCCTCAAATTTTCTCACCACAACCAAAAACTTGAAAAATTTAAACACCCTTCAAGGCCAACTTAAACATAAAACAAAACCACCATAGACTCCTTTTTTAACAACTCACTCAAATCCTTGAGACAACGCTGACCTAGTAGGACAATTAGGTCTATTTTTCAAAGCAAGTCCTCTTGAAACTTTTCACCCACCTTGAACAATAACCCAAACCTTTAAGATAGGTAACAAAAATCCAAATTCGTCAAGTTTCAGGTACACAAACCCTCATTCTATCACTGATCCAGAAAACCCTTATTTTCCACAAGTAAAGTTAGGGTTTATTCAATCTTATAGTTTCCCACCACATACAACCTTGGAATTTCCTCCAACACTCTTAATTTTTGTTTCCCATGCTCACAAGACCAACTTGCAGCCTCTACACACCCTATTTCATCAGACTCACACTCAAAACCTTCCTTTTCATACCCAATTCTTCATTCTCATTAGGACAGTCATAACCATTCCCCCAAATCTCTTCATACAAACAAACCCTAAAAACTACCATCCTAATTCTAACTCCCCATGCCCATTCCACTTAGTTGCAGTGAACACGGTATGTGGAATGGGCTTAATTCATATTTAAAACTTCAAAACCCTTAAACAGGGTAAACCTATTTGGTTTCAGATATTTGAAAGAAATGCACACCAAAAGCAGTATGAAGGCCTCAAATCAAGTGTATAATGTAGGTTACATACCCCTCAAAAAAATTCACAAGTTTTCAGAGTGATATACACTGGTACAGAGTCGCACAATTAACTGGTATTGCAAAATTTATAGAGAAAACTCAAAAAATGATGCAAAACAGGGGTTATTTTTATTAAATCTTCTTCACAACTATTTCAAAAACTTGTACCACAATGATTGAAATGAATTTAAACATTTCCCACTCAAAAAAATCCCTCCAAACCGACCAACTAAATTCATATTCCCACTTTGTTGAGTTCCCTTAAAATTGCATTTTTTTGCATTTACAATATTGGCAATTTTGACAACTTTATCAATTTTGCAATATCAACCCCAAAACCTCCTAATGACCATAACATTAACTCAAAACCACATTTAATGATCCAGTAGGACCTTATTTAACATAACCTAAGACTCAACACCCTTAAAACTTTCAAAAACTCTTAATTACATATTTTGCACTTTTGAGCATTATTGACAACATTTCATTGCTTTGCAAAAAATGACCTCCTAAATACATTCTAATGGTCTATTAGACCTTATTATCACATTTTAAGACAAGAAACCTCCTAAACAACCTATTCCCCATCAATCTTAACCAAATTCAGACAAAAGTAAATGGGTGCTCCTGCACCAAACACATAAGAAGATTATACACTACTCACATTTGGTGGCGGAAACAAATATAAAACTAGTGAGGTATCATGGAAGACTTGAAAATAAAGAGATATGAACAATTTATATGGAATAGCATGAGACAATCATAGATTCATTGAAAAAAAGAGAGGATGCAAATGGTACAATGGAATAAGTAAATACAAGTAAATATAGTTTTAGTTTTATATATTTAAAAACATGTTTTGATATTGCTTGTACATTAATAGTTAAAATTGATTTATTGTCCTTTTTTATCCTTAAACCATAATAAAAAATTCATCACATACTTTGAGATAAGAAAGAGAGTCCATGCAAATTCAACCTAGACATGGAATACTTGGTATATACAAGTAAGTATAGTTTTAGTTTTATATATTTAAATACATTTTTTGATGATATATTGATATTGCTTACATTAATAGTTAAAATTTATTTATTATCCTTTTTGTATCCTTAAGACATCATCAAATTCATCACATAATTTGAAACAAAAAGGAGAGAATGCAAATTCAACCTACACACATGTGGAATACTTGTAAATACAGGTACTTGTGTATATATATAGTTTTATATAAATTAAAATACATGTTTAGATGATATATTGATAATGCTTCAATCATTTTGATATCAGGTGGCATGAAGAGGCTACATTTTGATGATTCCCCACAAGTTTTGGATTTTCTTGAGATGGAATAGACACATTTTGTAAACATTGTTTTGAGCTGGCATATATGTACATACACAATTACACATTTTGTAAAAATTTGTATATGTATATACACAATTAATCTACACTTTTATATATCAAAATCAATATTCTATATATTTTGTTCATTAAATATGTATGTTTTCCTACTTTGAAACTTAAAATTTAAATGTATAATCACTAAATATTAAATGTATATTATTGTTAAATTTGGTTGCCTTGGGAAACTTCGCCAAATTTTGAGAACTTTTTTGATCCCCTTAAGACATCCTATTAGGATATATCTTAAATTAATACTTAATTATATCAATTGTGATTGAACATGAGATGTGTACTTTTAATTCTTTGATCCCCTTAGATAACCTATTAGGACCCCTTAAGACATCCAATTAAGACATAAATTATATTAACATTAACACTGTTTTTGTATAACTTTTATGATTGTTATGATGATTCATCCTAAATTCTAGTACTTAATTATATTAATTTTGATTAAACATGAGACATGTACTTTGAAGTCTTTGATCCCCTTAAGCAAATTTTGAGAACTTATTTGATCCCCTTAAGACATCATATTAGGACATATCCTAAACTAATACTTAATTATATCAATTGTTATGATGAGTCATCCTAAATATTAATACTTAACTATATCAATTGTGATTGAACATGAGACATGTACTTTGAATTATTTGATCCCCTTAAGACAACCTATTAGGATCCCTTAAGAAATCCTATTAAGATATAAATTATATTAACATTAACACTATTTTTGTATAACTTTTGTGATTGTTATGATGAGTCATCTTAAATTCTAGTACTTAATTATATCAATTGTGATTAAACATGAGATGTCTACTTCAAAGTCTTTAATCCCCTTAAGACATCTTATTATTTCACATTTGTATAATTTCACATTTTTTACTATGAATTGAAAATTTGTAAAGTACAAATATTTAAATGTACTATTAATTTCAACATAAATTTTGGCCTATCTTTGGCTCTGATTGGCATGTTGGGGTTGCTTGGTGGTCTTTCTTACTAGCCCTTCTCCTTTTTTGGAGTTTTGGCCTATCTCTGGCTCTAACTAGTGTGTTGGGGTTGCTTGGTGGTCTTTCTTGCTGGCCCTTCTCCTTATGTCCTTCCTATTTGGAAGCTATTATGAGAGACATGGGATGACTTTTCTTGGTAATAGTGGGGTGATGTGAATTTTAAGGATGTGGGATATGAAAGTGGAATAAGAGGTGGAAGCTTCCATGGATTGGTAAATTGAGGATGAGGATGAGGACCTTGAAAAGGATTTGGAGAGGAATTTTGGCTAAAGGCTTGGTTTCTATTCTTAAGGAAGTGATTTGTTTGAAAAAAATCCTCAAAGAAATGTGGTCTCATGGTGATGGAATGACATTCTATCACCATGAGACCACATTTCTTCGAGGCATTTTTTGAAACAACTCATTGCCTTGTCTATGTTATTGCTTACTATTATGCTTTGATAGATTTTTTCCAAGCATCCATAGTTTGTTGGAAAGCACCTGTTTTAGGATTTTAGCTATAGTAACAAGGAAGTGAATTGTTTGATAAAATGCTTTGGTAGACTTGTATGAAAAATGTGGTAGCATAGGCAAGGCGGTGAGCTATTTGAAAAAATGCCTCAGAGGAATTGGGTCTCATGGTGATGGAAATCACCATGAGACCACATTTATTTGAGGCACTTTTTCAAACAACTCATTGCCTTGTCTATGCTATTGCTTACTATTATGCTTTTATAGATTTTTCCAAGCATCTATAACATAGACAAGCCAGCGAACTATTTGAAAAAAAGCCTCAATAAAATGTGCTCTCATGGAATGCCATGACAAGAAAATGTAGTTGGTAGCTACTCCTAGTTATTATTTATGCTATGTGAAGTAATTGCATCACTACTTATGTTGAATTTCTAAAAAACTATATTGTAATTGAAATTTTGTCATCTATCAACATCTAGTTATTAGTTATGTAATGTGAATTAATGCTTTGAGTTTGAAAGATGTGCAATGCAATGTAATCAATGATATGAATATAAACTACACAAATCTATTAAGTACAATTCATTAGTTAAAATCTTTATTCTATTACCTGAGTGAAGGTTTGAACTACACTACCACTATGAGTTGTTCTTGTGAAACCTCCAATATTAACCTATTCAACATCCAAAATTTGATATTAGAATACCATTCATATAACAATGCTATTCATATGTAATATTTATAATTATTTACTAGTTACTGATGTAGGAGCACCCAGGGTGTAAGAGCAATCTTGCATCACCCAAAAAGAATGTTGTTTCTTTTCAATAAGGGATAAATTTGGCAAGGTTACTATTTTAGTAAGTTTGCATTTATGCACAGTTGAACACTAAATCTTACACAAACCTCTAGAATGGTAAATTGAAGCCAATGACAAAGAAATCACTTCAATACCATTTGTCATTTGAGTGATATTAAAATTTTAGTTTTTGAAAATCCTAGTAAAAATATTTAGAGTCAATTTTGAGGCACTTAGAGGCTCCAGATGGGCCTGAAAATTGGTGGAAAACAAAGTTGTAATACCAAAATTAATAAAATTTCAAATATCTTCCTAAGGAATTTACACTTTCTAGAAGATTCTAGGGCGGTTACACTTTCCAAAAGATTCAAAGGTAGTTACACCTTCCAAATAGAGGATGTAAAGGGGGACTACAGAGAAGAGGCCAGAGCAGAGTAGATGGTGGCTCCGATTTGCAGATTTGAAAATTTATGTAATCAGAAAGCCCATGTGATGGAAAATATAATGTTATAATTTCATTTTCATTTCAGTGATAATAGAAAATATTTTCTTTCCTTCTTGAATTTTTTTGTGCCATTATCTGTTGTTTTTGTGAGTTTTAGATTGTAAGGGGAATTACCCTTCATCAAGTGGTATTAGAGCAGGAGTTCTTGAGCCTATAACAAAGTGTCGAACGTGAGGAATTTGCAACAGGACTTGTGAGTGTGGGTTGAGTTAAAGATGCCTCCAAGACTTGCCCAGTATGGCAGAGGTAGAGGCTGAGGTGGTGGAGAAAGAGGTCCACCTAGAGATGAAATCAAAGCCCTTAGAAGGAAATTAGAAACCTTGCAACAAGAGGTTCGAAGAAGAGATGTGTAATGAGATAGAGATGACAGTGAACATGAACAAAAGAAGAAATGGAAGAGGAAGAGTAGGATCCAATGAATCCTAGAGAAAGAAGATTGTTGCGAGCAATCTCAAGCATTGGAAAGAGACCTAAAATGGAGGTTTCAACTTTTAGTGGAAATCTGAATCCTGAAGAATTGATTGATTGAATCAATGACATGGAGGAATTTTTTGAGTTTAAGGAGATTGAAGATCCTCACAGAGTGAGGTTTGCAAAGAAAAAATTGAAAGGTCACGCCAGTATATGGTGGAAAGAGGTCCAGTTAGAATGATGAAGACAAGGGAAAGATAACATTTCTAGATGGGATAGAATGGTGTCAAAATTAAAGAAACAATTTATTCTAGTTGATTAAAAATTGGAGTTTCTCAAGAAGATGTAGAGCTTGAGGCAAGGTACAAGGATGGTGAAAGAGTACACAAAGGAATTTCACAAGGTCCTGATTCAGACAGGATATTTTGAGGTGAATAAAGAGAAACTTGCTTGTTATATTAATGGGTTGAAGCCAAGCATACAGGAAGAATTGACATTGGTAAGAATGACCACCATTGAGGACTCTTATCAATTTTCTCTAAAGGTTGAAGAATGACTGAACAAGAGGTTTGAGAAAAAACAACGAGGTGGAGGCCATGGAGGAAAGACCAGTGGGTAGTCATATGGAGGTCGAAATGAAGATCAAAAGTAGGGTGAAGGCCCCAATAGCAGCCAAAACTAGAAAGGAGATAACACCTATTGTCCTCGTGATCAGACTAATGGAGGCCAAAGAGGAAGGGGAAGATTTGGATGAGGACCGGGAAGAGGAGGCTTCTATGGAACATGTTTCCAATGTGGAGAAGAAGGAACATAGAGCATATGAGTGTCCTCAACATCAATGGAGAACAAATAGAAGACCTGAGGGTAATGCACAAGTTGCACATGTAGATGATGTTAAGTCTTCACATTTTGAGTAAGCAAAAAGAGGAGAGGTTCTTGATACCAGAAGAGCCTTGCTGAATGAGGAGGAGGAACCAACTCAAAGGAATAATTTATTTCATATGAGATGTAAGTGTGAAGGTAAAGTTTGTAATGTTATTATTGATGGAGGTAGCACTGATAACCTTGTTTCAGAAGAGATGGTTAGTAAGTTGTAGTTGGAGAGAAGAAGGCATCCAAATCCATATTGGATTACTTGGTTGTAGAAGGACCATAAATATTTGGTAAATGAATACTGTCTGGTAAAGTTCAAGATTGGAAACTACCATGATGAGGTATTGTGTGATATTATGCCTATGGATGTTTGTCATATGTTGTTAGACAGACCATGGCAGTTTGATCGACGAGCAGTATATGATGGACATGCCAACACCTATTCTTTGAAAAAGGATGGAGTTCATCATAAGTTGAAGCCCTTGAAAGAGGCAGAGGAAAAGGTATGCAGTAATGCAAGAATTTGTTTGGTTGATGGTATGAAGCATGAGCATATGTGTTTTTCATTGATCTTTAGAGTTGATAAATAAGATACTACTGAGGTACCTATAGAGGTTTCAAAATTGTTGAATGAGTTTCAAGCTATTATTTCTGATAATGTACCTGAAGGTTTGCCTCTAGTGAGAAATACTAGTCATTAGATGGACTTGATTTCTAGAGCCAGTTTTCCAAATAAGGTAGCTCGTCGTATGACTCTAGAAGAGAGTGAAGAGTTGAACAGACAAGTGCAATAGTTATTGCGGAAGGGATTGATTAGAGAGAGTTTGAGTCCATGTGCAATACCTATAGTACTAGCACCAAAGAAGGATGGGGAATGGCAGATGTGTACAGATTCTAGAGCCATCAACAAGATCACCATCAAGTATAGATTTCCCTTGCTGAGAGTGGATCACATTATGGATTGTTTGAGTGGAGCTGAGTACTTCACAAAGATATATTTGAATAGTGGATATTACCAGATCTAGATTAGAGAAGGAGATGAATGGAAGACAACCTTTAAAACCAAGGAGGGCTTGTACGAATGGTTAGTCATGCCTTTGGGATAACCAATGCACCAAACACATTTATGCGGCTTATGAATGAGGTATTGAAAGAATTTTTAGGAAAATTTGTTATAGTTTATTTGGATGATATTTTGATTTTCAGTAAGACATTGGAGGAGAACTTGATGCATATTCGAAAAGTTTTTGAGAAGCTAAGGGAGGAGAAGTTGTTGATTAATTTGAAGAAATGTAGTTTTGTGAAGAGAGAGTTGGTGTTTCTTGGATTTGTTGTCTCAATAGAGGGTCTTAAAATGGATCCAGAGAAGGTGAAAGCTATCATTGAATGGCCTACCCCGAGGAATGGTACAAAGGTAAGGTCATTTCATGGTATAGCAAGTTTTTATAGAAAGTTTATTAAGAATTTTAGTAGTATTTTTGCACCTCTAACTGAGGCGATGAGATGGGATAGAAAAGAGTTTAAGTGGACTACAGAAGCAACTAAAAGTTTTGATATGTTGAAGAAGAAAGTTACAAAGCAACCTATTTTGGCACTTCCATATTTCAATAAGGTCTTTCAGGTAGATTGTGATGCTAATGCCATTTCCATAAGAGTTGTTTTAAGTCAGGAAGGTAAGTCTGCTGCCTATTTTAGTGAGAAGTTGAATGATGCCAAGAAGAAATATTTTGTCTATGATCAGGAGTTTTATGCTATAGTTCAGGATTTGAAGAAATGGAGACACTATTTTTTGCCAAAAGAATTTGTTTTATATACTGATCACCAGGATTTGTAGTATCTCAATAGTCAAGGAAAGTTAAATCAAAGGCACTTAAAGTGGGTTGAGTTTTTGCAGAGTTATACCTTTGTCTTGAAGCATAGAAGTGGAAGGTCAAATAGAGTTGCAAATGCCTTGAGTAGAAGGAAAAATTTGTTGATAGAAATGAATATAGAGGTTTTTGGGTTCAATGAACTCAATAGTTTGTATCCTAAAGATCCAAACTTTGCAGAAGCTTGGAAAACTTGTTTGGAACCTATTACATTAGATAGGACAAGATGGTTAGATTTCTTAATCCAAGATGGGATGTTGTTTAGAGGAAGCCAATTGTGCATTCCAAGGAGTTCTATGAGACATAATCTAATCAAGGAGAAGCATAGTGGAGGATTGGCTGGACATTTTGGTCGAGATAAGACCATTGCTCTTGTCTGTGAGAATTATTATTGGCCACAGTTACAACAAGATGTGAAAAATTTTCTACAAAGTTGCAGAGTATGTCAGATGGCGAAAGGAAAATTTCAAAATAATGGATTGTATCAACCATTACCTGTACCTGAGAGGCCATGGCAAGATATTAGCATGGAATTTTTTTCTTGGCTTGCCAAGGACACAGAGAGGGAATGATTCCATGTTTGGGGTGGTGGATAAATTTTTTAAGATGGCACATTTCATTTCGTGTCATAAGACCAGTGATGTTGTTCATGTTGCAGAGTTGTTTTTTAGAGAGGTGGTGAGACTACATGGTCTACCGAAGAGTATAGTTTTAGATAAAGATAACAAATTTGTTGGTTGTTTCTAGAGAACATTATGGAAGAAGTTGAAGATAGATTTGAAGCTTAGTTCTGCTCACCATCCATAGTTTGATGGACAAACAGAGGTCGTCAATAGGAGTTTAGGTAACCTACTAAGATGCTTAGTAGGAGAAAAACCAAAGGGATGAGATTTGATTTTTCCATAGGCAAAATTTTCTTATAACAATTCTTTCAATAGGAGCACTGGTAAATCACCATTTCAGATTGTATATGAGAGAAGTCTGAGGAATGCTTCTGAACTAAGAAAGATGGATAAGGGAGAGAAGAGTAGTGTTGAGGCTGAAAATTTTGTTGAGCACCTGAAGAATTTGCATGACGAGGTGAAGAAGCATATCAATAAGATGAACTCTCAGTATAAGGCTAAGGTAGATCAGAAAATGAGGTATAAGGAGTTCCAAGTAGGAGATGAAGTCATGGTTCATTTGTGAAAGGAAAGGTTTCTAGTTGGTATATACAAGAAGTTGAAGATAAAGAAGTTTGGACCATGCAAGATCCTGAAGAATCATGATTCAGGAAATACATATGAGGTAGATTTTCTGATGGAATTCATATTTCACCTGTGTTTAACATCTCAGATTTAACATAATATCATGAGGGAGGAATTGATGAAGAAATTATAGAGGCACAGTGGAATATTCCAGCACCTACTTTAGAAAAGGAGGATATAGAAGACATTTTGGATAGCCATGTGGGAAGAAGCACAAGAAACGAGCAATATGCAAAGTACTTGGTGAAATGGAGAGGAAGGTTGGTTGAAGATTCATCATGGTTATCTGAGTCTAAGGTTAACCATCTTGGTTTCCCTCTAACCACTGAGAAGTGACAGGGTCACTTTTCAAATTACCTCGGGTGTCTGATGTAGGAGCACCTAGGGTGTAAGAGCAATCTTGCATCACCTAAAAAAATGTTGTTTCTTTTCAATAAGGGCTAAATTTGGCAGGGTTACTATTTTAGTAAGTTTGCATTTATGCACAGTTGGACACTAAATTTTACACAGACCTCCATAATGGTAAATTGAATCCAATGGTGAAGAAATCACTTCAATACCATGTCATTTGAGCTATATTAAAATTTTAATTTTTGAAAATCCTAGTAAAAATATTTGAAGTTAATTTTGAGGCATTTAGAGGCTTCGGATGGTCTTGAAAATTGGTAGAAAATGAAAGTAGCTAGCCTTTAGACCTTACTTTATGGAAGAATATTTCTCGAGAGCTTTTTGAAAAGGTACTATAATAGAAAATCTGATGGTCAGATCAAAAGTTATGACCCCATGAAGTTGTAATACCAAAATTAATAAAATTTCAAAATATCTTCCTGAGGAAGTTACACTTTCTAGAAGATTCTAGGGTGGTTACACTTTCTAGAAGATTCTAGGGCGGTTACACCTTCCAAATAAAGGATGTAAAGGGGGACTACAAAGAAGAGGCCAAAGTAGAGTAGATGGTGGCTTCGATTTGCAGATTTGTAGATTTATGTAATTAGAAAGCACATGTGATGGCAAATATAATGTTGTAATTTCATTTTCATTTCAATGATAATAGAAAATATTTTCTTTCCTTCTTGAATTTTGTTTGTGTCATTTTCTGTTGTTTTTGTGAGTTTTAGATTGAAGGGGGAGTACCCTTCATCAGTTACATACCTCGGCAGTACATGTAGTGGAGTAAAAAATAGGTGGAGGGTCGGTGAAAACAATATCAACACTATGACTCTGAAATTTTATTACAATCATTAAACTAAATTAGTTAATCTTGCATTTCAAAAAATAAATTTAATAAATTAAATTCAATAAAAATGCTAACATTTACCTGAGTATCGAGGTTGAAATCCTCATTCAAGATGACATCTTCCATAGCCAACTAGGCAGTTGTAGACCTATCCTGCACATCAACTTCCTAACTATCTGTGGGGTCATATGTACAGGCCGACCCACAAACCTGATAAGAATGGGGTGGAGCCCTACCTCTCAAACTCTCCCATGGATAATGTTGTATTGCAAGACTCACACGTTGTATGATACTTAGGATCAAAAAATTAATAGAATGTAGAGTGTCCACCTCAACATCTCTTTCATGATGGAAGGGATAGCAATGTGCTCATAAGTTGGCCTAGTAAGTGCTCATCTTGCTTTCCACTGAGGATTGAGATGTGCACCTAGTCTATCTTGTGTCGAACCACCACCTCTCCCCTGAAATTCTTGCATATCAAAATAGTTGGGGATTTTGTTGAAGACAAACTTGCAGTAGTTTCCTCAAGAAATATTGTGGTACCTCATTATTGTTGCATGGAGGATGGTCAAAAATCATCCACCATCTCTTCCAAAAATTGTCCTTTATCCCTTGGTGGTTGCACCAATGGATAAGAAACCTCTTGTTATTAAGGTCAATATTTTTATTTGTACGTGGGTTAGTGAATAGTGAACACAAGTCATATTTGTATTTTTTTCATTTTTTACTTATTTTTGTGATAATTTATCTGCGTAAAAATCTCTACACTCCTACCTCTTATCCGCCCAACCACTTAATTGCTTGCTAATTGCATCTACATGTGTTAACATAGCTTGAAGTTAATTTGCAAGTGTGGTTCTTTTTGAGGTTAAAATTACAGGATCGTTCAACCTTACAATTAACTCCTCAATTTGTTTTTTGTTGTTTTCAATTTCCCCCATTAAATTTTGTTGAGTTCCAAGAGGATGTTGAGGAATTGTTGGATAATTTTTTTGTTGTGGTTGTTCATCAAGATTTTGTTGATGTGCTTGTTCATGAGGAGGAGAATTAGGTGGATTCTCAACTCTTGATAATTAAATAAATTAACATCCAAAACATATTAAATCTACCTATTCAACAACAAATTCACAAAAAATAAAATAAAATCTTACTCCTTGGATGATTCAGAGTAGGGGTGGAGGCTATCTAATCAATCACAATTCAATCAATCTTGAACAATCTTTCCACTTTGAAAACCCTAACTTGGTGTTGTCTCACAATTTCCTCATATTCCCTTGTAGCACATTAAACAGTGAATTTTCTTCATATATTTCAAAAGAGATGTCAAACCCACAAATAAATTGTTATTCCTAATACCCTTTATGGCCTTCTTTAACAATTTAAATTTGTGCATAGACTTGTTTTAGAACATCACCTTCTAAAATGGAATGCTACGCTGCCCTTAAGCCATATTAGGCTTCTTTTACAAAGCAACTTTATTGTTTTCCTTCCCCCAGACCACAAAGTTTCATTCCAAGACCTCAAAAAATTCATATGGGGTATGAAACAACAGTTTTTACCCATATAAACATTCATCAATTCATCAAAATTCAAAACCCTACTCCTACCTACCAATTCTAGCTTAATGCATTGAGATATTAGGCTAGGGCTTGCACAAATAGGGTTGTAACTCCATCCCCTACATCTACAATCACTTCCAAACTAAAAATCACCCTAAATATTTCCATTCCACCTATTTGCAGAAAATTTCACTAATGGAATGGTCTAAAATGCCATTTTTTCTACCAAACCCTCTTAACCTAGGGTTTTCAAACTGTTCTCAGTAATTTAGCTCTAAAAACCTTCAAACTTTATGAAATCAACTCAAATCAAATCCAAAACAAAGCTAGTTCATGCCTCCATCGAAAACAATGCAATTTAGATCATAATCACTCGGTACAAAACTATACAGAATGTTGTAGCAGCAAAAATGCACAAAAGATTGCATAAAACAGAGCACTTCTTATTGTTTGAACTTCAAAAACAACTTTTGAACCTTGCCTCAAAGTTTGCAAGGCCTATTTAAACTTGTTTAACTCCAAACCAACGGTTCATAACCACTTTTTGAACCAAATGACCGTTCCACTTCCAAAACATGACAAAATTGTAAAGTTCCAAAAAATTAACAACTTTCACTCAAATCGACCCCATGATACTTATTACATTGAAAATTATCTAAATAGACCTTATTACACCAAACATGACTCAAAACACCCAAAATCCAACATTTGACCATATTTACAAAATAAAGTTAGGTGCCCCTGCACCATACACCTAAGGAGAAAAGAATCTCAAGTTCACCTAAGATCAGCTCTTGGACTGTTGTGTCATGTTTCCTAATGTCTTCCTCTGTAATCCATGTTGCATCTTCATGAGGGAGACCTTGCCATTTGACTAGATATTCAATGTACACTTTATTCCTTGTTCTTGTCACTTCCTTTGTGTCCAAAATGCTCTTAAGCTTCAAAGGCTAACTTGGTGGTAGGTCCTTGACCCAGTCTTCATCTTGAACTTCTGGTGTACCTGCATCTTCACCTGCAAACATAGATCCTTTGAAAGGATAAAGGTCAGAAACTTTGAAAATTGGAGAGATAGCCACTCCAGGAGGGAGTTCTATCTCATAGGAATTTGCACCAAATTTTTGGACCACCTTGCATGGCCCAATATTTTTCATCTGCAACTTTGTATACTTCTCCTTAGGTAGCCTTTATTTCCTCAAATGTGCTAGAACCAAGTCTCCCACTTTGAATTGAACATCCCTCTTCTTCAAATCTGCTTGTTGCTTATACTTCTCCACATTCTTCTGAAGATTCTCTTTCACTTGCTAATGTATATCCTTCATTGCAACTGCAAAATCTTCACTCTCAGCACTCCTTCTCTCCATACCACTCAAATATCTAAGCTCAAACACTCCCCTTGGATTCAATCCATAGACTATCTCAAATGGGCTCTTTCCAACACTTCTATTGATCGAGTCATTATATTCAAACTTAGCTTGTGGAAGAATGAGATCCCATTGCTATGAATGCTCTTTTGTCAAACATCTGAGAAGGTTTCCAAGACTCCTATTGACAACTTCAGTCTTCCCATCTGTTTGTGGATGATAGGCAGAGCTGAATGTCAAGTTGGTTCCCAATTTCTTCCAAAGAGTCCTCCAAAAGTGACCTACAAACTTGCTATCTCTGTCAGACACAATTTTCAATGGTAATCCATGGATTCTAACTACCTCCTTGAAAAACAACCCAACAATGTATGAGAAGCTTTGTGCATTTGCATGCATTCCCATGCTAAATGCTGTCAACAACAACAAACACACTATCAAATCCCCTTTGAGTTTTGGTAACCCACAAAAAATCCATGCTGATGGATTCCCATGGCCTGTTTGGAATTGGAAAAGGCTGGTAAAGACCTGCATTAGTGCTTGAACCCTTGGCTTTTTGGCAAACAACACAACCTTTAACAAATTTTTTGATGTCACTTTGCATTTTTGGTCAATGGTAATATCTTCTTACCTGCTCCAATGTTTTATCAACACCAAAATGACCCCCTAAGCTACCACAATGCTTCTCCTTCATCAAATTTGTTCTCATGGAGCATTTAGAAATACACAACTGAGCACCCTTAAACAACAATCCATCTTGTATCAAGAAATTAGAGTATTTTTCATGGAAAGTACCATCAAACTAATTGAAAACAACATATATATCCTTGAAATCATCATCCCCTTCATAAATACATTTCAAAGCCTCAATACCCACACTTTGAAGTTGAATTTCTTGCACCAACATTTTTCTTCTGCTCAAAGCATCCACCACCTTGTTTGACTGTCCTTTTTTGTGTTTTATGTTGAAAGTATAGCTTTGTAGGTACTCCACCCACTTCACATGTATGCGACTTAGTTTATCCTGGCTATTCAAGAAACTCAAGGCATGTTTACCTGTTGAAAGAGATAGTGTCTCCACTTTTTCAATGCTTGAACCATGGCATATAATTCTAAGTCATAATAAGAATACTTCTTCTTGGCCTCATTAAGCTTCTTACTAAAAAATGCTACAAGTCTGCCCTCTTGAATCAAGACTACACCAATTTCATACCCACTTGCATCAGATTCTATTGTGAACACCTTATTGAAATCAGGCAATGCTAGGATGGGTTGTTGTGCTATCTTTTGTTTTAGAATTTGAAAGCTTCTTTCTGCCTCATCAGACCACATAAACCTTTTCCTCTTATCCCCTTTGATTCTATCAATGATATGAGAACAAATATGATTGAAATTCCTTACAAAATTTATGTAGAAACTAGCAAGATAGTGAAAACTTCTTACCTCACTAACTAATTTTGGAGTAGGCCAGTTCAAAATTGCTTCTACCTTGCTAGGTTCCATCTTCAAAGTTCCTTTTGAAATCACAAACCCAAGGTAAACCAACTCCTCCTTCATGAATTCACACTTTTTCAAGTTAATCATCAACTTTTATTCATTCATCCTCTTCAACACCATGTCCAAATGTTGCAAGTGTTCCTCTTTAGTCTTGCTAAACACAAGAATGTCATCCAAATACACAACTACAAATTTCCCTATGAAAGGTTTCAAAACTTCATTAATTAGCCTCATAAAAGTGCTTGGTATATTTGAAAGCCCAAATGGCATTACCATCCACTCATACAAACCCTCATTGGTTTTGAAGGCAGTTTTCCACTCATCCCCTTCTCTTATCCTAATCTGATGATAGCCACTTTTTAGGTCAATCTTTGAAAATTAACAAGCTCCTCCTAAACAATCCATCAAATCCTCCATTCTAGGTATTGGAAACCTATACCTTATACTGATTTTGTTGATTGCCCTTGAATCAGCACACATTCTCCAATATCCACCTTTTTTAGTTGCCTTGACACAATAGGGATATCACATGAACTTAAAATTTCACTTATGAGACCTGTATCTAGCAATTCTTGTATTCATTTCCTTATCTCTTCATTTTGATGAGGAGTCATTTTGTATGTAGCCTTATTGGGTAAGTTTTCACTTGGTATAAAGTCTATGTGGTGGCTCACATCCCTTATAGGTGGCAAAGAACTAGGGAGCTCATCAACAACTATGTCTTGATACTTATTCAACAAGGTTTGAACTTCCTTAGGCACATCTTCAAGTTTTGTTATTGTCATAATAGATTTGAATCTGATTATAAGTGCATACCCTTGTCCACCTTCCTCTTTCATGGTTTTCAAGAATTTTTTCTCCCCAACCAACATGACACTTGACCCAACTTGTGTATCTAAGTTTTCATCTTGCAAAGGAGTGAGTGTAAAGGAAACCCCATCTTTTTCAATCACATATGTATTTTTCTGCCCATCATGATATTCTTTTTTGTCATACTGTTAGGGCCTTCCTAATAGCAAGTGACAAACATCCATGGGGATGATGTCACACAGGATCTTGTCTTTGTATCCTCCAATGTTAAACTCAACCCATGTTTGTTCATTAACCAAGACTTGTTGACCCTTATTCAGCCAAGAAACCTTATAAGGTGTGGGGTGTGGAATCCTTTTCTTTTTTTGTTTTTCAACCATCTCCAAAGAAACTAAATTATCAATTGAACCAGAATCTACAACCTTACATACCTTTCCTTGTGATTTGCAAGTGGTTCTAAACAAGGACTTTCTTTATGGAGGCTCCTTCACCATAGGAACCTTGAGTAGTGTCCTCCTCATCATTAGATTTTCTCCAACCTTTGGAGCAACATGTTGAGAAGGAGAGTTAAGACTCTCACAATCCTCCTCTTGCACCAACTATGTTCTCCTTTCACCACCATGTGATGTAGAAGGTTGTTTCTCTGAGCACTTCCATGCTTGATGGCCAAATTGATTGCATTGGTAGTATCTCCTTGAAAAATGTGCTTGAACCTCTACCTTTTCCTCCAAATTTTCCTCTACCATTAGGTCTCCTACCTCTGAAACCACCTCTTGACTTTGAGCCTTGTTCTTGTTTCCCACTTGACTCTCCTTGTGCTTTTTGTGATTGTCCTCTTCCACCAAAAGATCCTCTACCCTTGAAGTTCTTTTCTTTTCCTCTACTTTATTTTTCTTGCCTTCTTTTCAATTTCTCTTCTGCTCTAACAGGCAATTGGAAGCACTCTTCCACCATTCTAGGGGTAGCAAGACTCAATTCATCTTGAATATTGAACCTGATTCCATTCATATATTTTTGCTATCTTCTCAACTTCATCTTCAACATGACCTTCTCTAATGCTCAATCTATGAAACTCCTCTATGTAGGCCATGACATCCATCTCTTTTTGCTTGATATTTTGCAACTTTCTAAAAGTTTGGATTACATAGTCATTTGGAAAGAATTGAATCTTAACCTTAGACACCATCCTATCCCATGAATTTATTTTTGCTTTTCCATTTTTCACTCTCTCTTCCTTTACATAGTTCCACCAAGTTAGGGTAGGGCCTTTCAACTTTGTTTTAGAAAACTTTACCTTTTGTTCTTATGCCACCTCCTTGTATTCAAAGTAATTGTTTAGTGTATCAATCTAGTCCAACACTTCTTCACTATCCATCTTCCCACTATACATGGGAAATTCCATCTTCACCTCAGAAACATCTTAACCATCCTTTTTTCATCAGGATCCAACTCTTGCTCATGGGATCTTCCTTGAGGGTTTTCATCCTCACCCTCTTCCTCTTCCTCTCAGTCACTCTCATCTATAGTGGCCTTATCTCTTCTTTGGTTTGTTTCCAATGCTGCAAGTCTGACTAAAAGAGCTTCTTGAGACTCCATCATTCTTATTTCCCTAGCAATGACTGCACTACCTTTTAGAGGTATCTTTCCTTCTTCAAATTGTAACTTTTCCTTCTTCAAACTTCAACCTCTCTCCTTCAAATGATCAAAACCTATCCTCTGATACCAATTTGATGTAGAGTAGGCGTGGAGGTTGTCTAATAAATCACAATTCAATCATTTTTGAACATTTTTTCCACTTTGAAAACCCTAACTTGGTGTTGTCTCACAATTTCCTCATATTCCCTTGTAGCACATCAAGCAACAAATTTATTCCATATCTTTCAAAAGAGATTTCAAACCCATAAATAAATTTTCATTCCTGATACCCTTTATGGCCTTCTTTGACATATCCAATTTTTGCATAGACTTGTTTTAGAAAATCACCTTCTAAAATGGACTGCTACGATGCCCTTAAGCCTAATTAGGCCTCTTTTACAAAGCAACTTTATGAATTTCCTTCCATAGACTACAAAGTTTCATTCCAAGACCTCAAACAGTTCATATGGGGCTTGAAACAACAATTTTTACCAATAGAAACATTCATCAATTCATCAAACTTGAAAACCCTACTCCTACCTACTAATTCTAGCTTAATACATTGAGATATTAGGCTAGGGCTTACACAAACATGATTGTAACTCCATCCCCTACATCTAAAATCACTACAAAACTAAAAAACACCCAATGCCATTCCACCTATTTGCAGAGAATTTCATCGATGGAATGGTGTAAAATGCCATTTTTTCTACCAAACCCTCTTAACCTAGGGTTTTCAAACTGTTCTCAGTAATTTGGCTCTAAAAACCTTCAAACTTTATGAAATCAACTAAAATCAAAGCTAAAACAAAGCTAGTTCATGCCTCCATTG
Organism: Sequoia sempervirens; assembly: GCA_007258455.2. Taxonomy (NCBI): domain Eukaryota; kingdom Viridiplantae; phylum Streptophyta; class Pinopsida; order Cupressales; family Cupressaceae; genus Sequoia; species Sequoia sempervirens. Next base: position 119,942 of record VDFB02105672.1, on the reverse strand, counting down.
AATACAATGAAATTTAGATCATAATCACTCAATATGGAACCGTACAAAATATTGTAGCAGCAAAAATACACAAAAGATTACAGAAAATAAAGCACTTCTTATTGTTTGAACTTCAAAAATAACTTCTGAACCTTGCCTCAAAGTTTGCAAGGCCTATTTAAACTTGTTCAACTCCAAACCAATGGTTCATAACCACTTTTGAACCAAATGACCATTCCACTTCCAAAACATGATAAAATTGCAAAGTTGCATAACAACTTTTGCAACATTTGCAAAAGCGTAACAAATTTCACTCAAACTGGCCCTATGAGACTTATTACATTGCAAATGGTCTAAATAGACCTTATTACACCAAACATGACTCAAAACACCCAAAAATCCAACATTTGACCATATTTACAAAATGAAGTTAGGTGCCCCTACACAATTGGAGCTTCCCATTGACGTGGCAACATTTTGGCGAAGAAATAGCAGTGATTCAATGAAGAAAATTTATGAATTTTAGGTATCCACAATGTGAGCACACCTTGGAAGCGTTTGTAGACCGTAGATGAAGAGATGTGACAATCTAAAATGATTTGGATTTTCTTTTTTTTTATTATAAAGACTCATAACATGCTCATGTTATAATGCAAACTCATTGTGACCGAGCCTTACGCTCGATCACACCAAGCGATAACGCGAGCACATTATAATGCGAGCATGTTATAATGTGCTCATGTTATGGATTTTTAATTTTTTTTAAAAAACTTGGCCACTTTTTTCCCCCCCAAATTTTTGCACTCACTTGTGTCTCAACCTTTGAGTCCTAGCATTTAATTTTATTATTATTTGATATTAATTAATTATTTCTTAATTTTTTTACTTCCTAATTGAAACAAAGAGAAAAAAGGTGATCCTAAGTCTAATGCAAAGAACCTAGGAATAGTTGTGGCCTTTTCTTAGAGTTTCATTAAGATAGAGATCAACAAGGTGATTAGATTGACTTTTAACCATAAAGGTGAGCCAATCAGACCTAGATCTGCATCTTTTAGAGTCTTGAAATGAATTAGAATTAGTTTTCCTTGATTAACCTGATTAACCTAATTAGACTATGAACCCTAGAATATGAAAATTGTAAGCTTCCGATAATTGAGAGACTAAAATAGATATTTACAGGCATATTTGGGAAGGGCGGGGGATTGTGTACCTATCTTGAAAATTTGATGTTGGTCTGAATAAGAGGACATAGGCACCCAAGGGCATATGAGTCCTTGTAGGGGTGTCCTGCTCCACTTTTGCAATTCTTTGATGTTAGATCTGAGACTCATTTTTGCATGAAAACTTATCGGATCACTGTCAGATAATTTTGTAGGTGAGTTTCTATGAGTTGATAGGGTGTAGGGCTTTGAATGTAATAGGATAAATGATGTTCAAACTTCCTTCAATCTTCTTCAAACCTAAAACTTGCACATTCAAAGAGATAGGAATTTTTTTTTCATTTAGGGGCTTTCCTTAGTTAGTGTTTCCACTTCCACAATGGCAATGTCAATGATAAATGGATAAATGATATGAAGAAATGATGAATCAACAAAGTGGTACAACCCACCATCCTTTAGTGGCTTCCTTGAAGGAATGAAGTCATGCACATCACTTCCTTGGATTGTACTTGTTTGATTGCTTGAATTGCTTGGAGACCTACAACAAGGGTTGGCCTTCATTTGAACAATGATAACATAAACACATATGAACTCACATAATATTTGACATAATGTTAGGATTGTTGAAAAATGAGGTGTTTTCTTAGCTTAATACTCTGTAAAAATTTAATATTGCTGATCTAAGTAAGCTCTTTCTTTGTTACATATATTATTTGTGTGTGATTATCTTGATTAATTCATTTTACTGTTGTAGAATGAAGAGAGAAGTTGATAGAAGAACTAGACAAGATATTAGAAAGATTACACAAGATATAACGTGGAGAAACCCTTTCGGGAAAAAACTCCACCAAGAATTATTCTATTATTCAATCTCTGAATTACAATAGCTCCAATTCTTGCTTGAGAATGCTTCTTCTATCTTTACCAATCTTCTTCACACCTGCAAATAATAATTATGAAAACTCTCTTCAACTTGAATGAGATATAGAGACAATATGCAACCTTGTAATCTCCAAATGGTGATCATTACAATGCACAAGCTCAAGCCCTTGAAAAGGTACACCATATTGCTTCAAGTTGAGTTATTTTGTGAAGACTAAAGCTTACAACATGTGCTCCATGCATTTGGGCATCCCAAACTGAAGCTACAACTTATCCTTCACTTTGGTGATAATTCCAAAGCTCCTCCTCAAAGTTGGCGCCCATTAGTAATCCTACTTAACTGATCCTTTAGAAATATCTTATCATGCAAGAGAGGTAAATCCAAGAAAGCATCTTGGGTGCCCAAGTTGGCTCCAAGTGATTTCTAGTTAATTGAAACATTTACTCAACACCATTCACGCAAGAATGGTTGACCCCTGTTAACTGGAGGTAGTTCTTGTTATCTGTCATACAACTCAATGTTATTAGCCATGTGTTCCAAGTTAATTGAAGTTAACTAACATACAAATGAAACTAACTGAAGACAATTGAACCATAACTGAACTGAACTGAACTAAACTGAACTGAATTGAACTAAACTGAATAGAACTAAACTAAACTGATTCTGAACTAAACTGAGTTGAAATTCAAGCATGCAAACATCAAATCCTAACTCCTAGGATCTTTACATGCATACAAAAGTGTTAACTGTTACTCTGTATAGTTAACTGAACACAAGTTGGGTGTCACCTTACCATGTGGGTGCCCCATGTGCCCCTATTATTTAGGAACTCATTATGGATGCCCTCACATGCTCCTTACATTTAGAACTAATTACAAATGTCAATAATCATGATTATTTCATCAAATATTAATCTCATCCTAATCTTAGTGTTGTTGAACACATTCCAAGATCTAGGAGATACATGAAATAATTAATGTTTAGGATTTGCAATTAAATGGCATCCTGTTTCCAACAAGGATCTTGAATTATTGCAATAAATCATTGAAATTTTTCTCTTGAATTCTCTTGACTCGCTCTTGACAATAATTTTCACCTCTTGCTTCTTGTTAGATTTGAAATGATGCAATAACTAGGTATTTATAGGTATTTATTTTAATTTTCCAAAAATTAAATCATGATAGCCAACATTTGCAATTTAAAATTTATATGTTAAAATTTTAACACTGACATATTCAAATTTGGATCTCAGTAAAATAGGGGGACTGGAATGCCATTTTCTAGGATTTAGGGTGTTGGGGGAAAAACATTAAATAAATGCATTTGTTCAATGCTTGCGATTTCTTGAAAAATGGTAAAAATAGGCTATAGGATGCATAATTTAGGAAATTAGGTAATCAATTAGGCTCAATAATTTAGGTGTAATGCCCAATCTAAAATGAGCTAATAAATCACAACTAGTTAACTAAAAATTTAAGAAGAAATTAATTGAATTAATAAAGATAAAGGACCACACTTGATAAAGAATTTCCTTAATAATATGAATATAAAGAATAACGTTGATATAAAGAATAATCATAATTCATTAATAAATACTTCCATATTTTGCTAAACTATTTCTTTATGACAAGAATTTGAAATGACTAAATTCAATGGTACATTGCAAATTGAATACATTAATTTACAATCTTTATTTGTCTCATAAAATTAGTGCAGTAACTATATAATCATTTCACAGTTTAATACATGAAATATATAGAACAATATTTGTTAAAATATACAATTCAATGAGATCCAACAAAGACACTTTATAATCAACAATTCTAAATGTATCATCAATTCAATAAGGAACTCATAAAATAGATCTTCTTCCATAATTCCAGATGATGCTTTATGAACTTGCAAACACTGAATAGAGTACCCCAATCTTGCTCTCCTCCTAGTCATAGGACTGATATGTCCACCTCGGAGTGGGAGACAAAATTCAAATGCTCAACATAGAATAAATTCAAAAAAAAAAAACATAAACAGTGACTCACACATACAGAATCCGATTGTGGAATTCTTGTAAAGGGGGAGAAGGGGGATTCCCTTCCCTCTTGGGGAACAACAAATTTTCAAAACATTCAACTAATATTCAACACACAATTCTTCCATTTACAATGCCTCCAAAACTAAATTCTTCTATTCACAACACCTCCACAACCAACCACTCCACAACCAAATTCTTCCATTCACAACACCTCCATAATCAACCACTTCACAACAAAAATTTCCACTCACCACACCTCCATTTAAAACACATATATACATAAATCCCCAAGAGAGACTCTATGTCCTTCTCAACCCCAAAGGAAGGAGGCTCTCAGCCCTTAGGTGAGATCCACTCCTTATACACACCCAAACCCCCATTACACAAGCAAGATTCTACACAAAATAGAAAATAACACAAATTTTCGCAACACAAACAAAATCTATCAAAAATTCAATAACCATATCAAAATTTTCCAAATCAAAACATAAAGTTGACCTTGGTTGCCTAAGTTAGGATACACCCAATAACTAGAGAAAAGTATTCAATACCTTCTCTTTGTTAATGTCCTTCTACCACTAATTCCTTTCAACCAAAACCCAAGAAGCGAGAAACTTCACATGGCAATAGAATTTCCCCAAATGAAGAAAAGCAGTAAAAAGAATTGACATAACAACTATACTAATTTCTTCTTAAAATAGAATTCCTCCCAACTCTTCAACTTCCCTCAAAACATAAACCAAATGAAAAGATTATTCAATTAAAATATTTTCCCCTCCACAAATAAACTCGCATAAAATTCAATCCACTCTAAACATTAAAACCCCCTTAAAAATTAAAAACCAATAATTAAACATTTGGCATTTGGAATTTTGACTCCAATACTTAAGGAACGTGGGTTTTCCACCTACAACAAATCATTAAAAACATTGGTACATGTGAAGATTTATAACCAAAATGTTAAATACAAACATTGAAATCTACCAACATAAAATAATTACAAGATCTATCATAATGATAAAAAATATTTATTCATGTAGAAATTAAGCATTTAGCCAAATTATTTCATGATCAAATTATTTTATTAAATAAACATATTATTTATACATAAATATCTAAAAATACATATAAAACATTTATTCTCATAATCCAAAACAATAATATCCATAAATTAAAATCTCAACATTGACTATAATATAAAATCAAACCAAAGTCTCTAGAATAATACTAGCTATGCCTCACATTCTCCCCCCTAGTCTCAGGCTTCCTCCTGGAAGCTATCAAAAAGATATGGAATTAAGATCCCATCTTGGTTGTATTCTCCCGTGTACAAATAATCACAAATTTCCACTAATAGAAATGTACTAATAAACTATTCTCATTGAATATAAAGAATCTTTGATGGAAATTAAATATAATAAACGTCTGATAATCTCTACTACCATACTAATAGTTCAATTTGGTAATTCACACTCTTAACAATTAACTAAGAACATTTTATTTTTTACCATTTTGCTAAACCAAGACCTATACATTGCACAACCATTCATAATATCCATCATGATTAGATCATTATCCATTGCTACTCAACAAGGATGTTTAACTATCTAGTGGACCACAAAATTATTCAATAGTGTTAAACACTATCTTACTAGGATTTCCAAGATTAGAAGGTGTGCTATCTTTAGACAATCATAAATGATCGAGAGATTGTTAAGAGATCATATTTTCACAAAGCAACATATATGGTGCCTTATGTGTCTACATATATGAGATGTTAAAAAAATGTTAGCCTATGCTCAGTTTAAGGAATTTGTCTATTATGAAGTTGCCTAAGTGAATATTTAACGTGTTTAGGGAACAACTCACCATTGGACATAAGGTTGATATCTATAAAAGTCAAGCTTCTATATTAATGATGAATAGACATAGAAATAAATTCTTTTGCAAGGGCTTTCACAAGGAAATGTTCCAATAATTTTGAGATATAATATTTTAGAATTTGATAATATGTGCAAATAGTTAACATTTTATATTGATAGGATTTTCATTGTGGTGTTGTCAGAATGGTCCTTCTCCATGATTAACTGTATATACAATATTGATTTTTCATAAAACCATGAATTCTTGTTTCCAACATTAAAATATAATACATTCATTTTATACATATTTTTTGTATTGTATGTAAACTAATTATAGATTTAATAATAACAATTTTCATAGAGATGCTAACATTTCAATATTTTATCTTGTATCTCTCTTGTAAAATATATCATTGGGTTGCAATACAAGCACCTCAATGGTTAAATAATTCCTTTGTACTATAGTAATGGGAAAAGTTCCATCATTTTGTTATCATATCATTAAAAGCATTTAAAGTTAGATGTAAGTAGATTATTTCTCATTTCTTATTTTATGAATTATTCTTAAAATTTTAGTTATTTTTTTGTGATTTATTTGTTAAATCGTGGGGAGGGAAATACATTAGGGGGAGCAAAACACAATGTGAAATTGTAAAAGGTCACAATTTATGACACTACACTAAGTTATCATATCACTTTGTGGGACCAATGGTGAGGTGGCATCCTACATGGCAAGTGATGAATATGACAAGTAGGAAGTTTGGAACCCACTTAGAGGTCCTATTTTTATGGCTAACTTGGTGGCCTTTGTCATACATTTCAATGTCATGTCTGTGACAAACTATGACAACTTGTTATGACAGGTTATGATAGTTGTAAGAGTTATGTATGATAGTAAAGCTACAAGTAAGGAGATGCCTATGTTTGCATTTGGTAGCTCCATGTGTGAAGGTTCCTTGCATGTTGAGTTGTAGCTAATTATGAGGAAAGAAGTGTTGAAATTAGAAAAAAAACCATAATTTATGGGCCCTAACTATGATAATGTTCCATAATGGACTCGTGTACACACCTAGACTTTGGACTTGGTTTTGGCATGTTTTTCACACCCTCTCTTCATTTGGAGTTGTATAATAGGTGATGCCTTAGTGCATTTGTAGAATGATCGATTGATTAATTGTTGAGATGACATTACACTATCAGAATTGTTCCAAATTATTGTAATAGTGTGATAACTCTAAAGAGAATTGTTTTGATATTGTATTATAACCTTTGTTGTTGAATAATACATATTGAGTTGTGTGTTTGGAGTGTGGGTTTTTTTTGAAAGGGTTTCCCATGTATATTTGGTGTTATGTATTTTTCTTGTACATGTGGTGTTGTTCATGTTTACCTATTATGTGCATCTTCTTTGTTGAAACTGAATAAGGGTTTGCAGTTTTAAAAATTGCACATTCTCTCCTCTAATAGATTTGTGTAGGAATCTATTTCGTATACCTGACTTGCTTTCATGGCCATACTCCACTTTCATAAACCCAATAATTGGATAGATGCAAGGATATTTGACAAAGATATATAGGGGACAAAATTATAGATTATGTGGAAAAATTCACTAAAGTAACTATAACTATTTGGGAATGGAATTTTTTGGATAAAATAGAATTATTGTAGCTTAGGAAAATCAGAATTAAGATTATTAAACACAATAAATAAACTTGAAATTCCTAATCTAATGATAGAGAAAAAAGAAGTGCCTGAAAGGAAAAAATGAAGAACAATTTCACCATAATCTTCATGCCTCCATTGAATGACCTCCATCATCCTTCTCCATTTCATTATGAAATAGATGAATGCCCTTAGATTTGTAAACCTACAATGAAATCCTAAAGCAAATGACAACAAAATATTGAAGAAACTAATTATCTCAACAACACAATAACCTATAAATTCAAGATTTTCTAAGATCATGAAAATGATAAACAACAACGCTATTTATAGAGAGCCAAATGGAAAATGGACGATTGAGATTGAAAAGACATTAATTCGATCAATGCAAGAAATTAGATGAGACGAGATGAGATAAGATCGAAAGTGAAGGAGAAAGAGGAAACTAACTAATTTTTCAACAAAATCAATTAGTTCAAAGAGGAAAGTGAATTTTAAAATAATGGAAACATTATCTCATTGCAAGAGGAAAAAAATGAGTTAAATTTTTGATTAAATAGAAATTTAATCCAAAAAGTGAGAGAAAAGATGAGTCATTTAATTAAATAAAATTTAATTAACTTGTGACAGAAAAGATAATAGTGAATAATTAAATAGTTAACATAATTATTTAATTATAGTGGAAAATGCCAAATAATTAAATAAATATAAATTTATTTAATTATAGAAGTCAAAGATATTAGTGACACAATTAAATAAATAACAATTTATTTAATTAATCAAAAGAGGACGTAGAAGGATAAAATGAATTAATTAAAAAAAGAATTTACGGCGTTAGACAATAATTCAATAATTAAGATTATTTAATTATCAAGGATGAAAAAGGGGTTTTAATAAAGTCACAGTTCTAGTGATAATTTTCAGTGTCTACATTTGCCCCTCTTTGAGATGATGTTGTGACTAAGAGAAGTAACATCATTTCAAAGAATAAAACATAGTGGGTAGGAAAGGGATTAGTACTAGAAGCATGGTGCCCTAGTCACTAGCGACGATGAGGAAGGATGACAAGGAGGTAGTGGTATGCCCCCTCGAGAGGACATGCGGGTTGAAAGAACACGAGTGTGCTGTTGAAATGGATGAGAGGACTAAAGGATGAAGGATAAAAGGGTAGAGAAAAATAGAGAAGGATGATTAAAATATGGATGGAGAGGGAGGATGAAGTATCATCATGCTGCAATGATATGAGCAACCTAGATTTGATATTGTACTTGACGTTATCCACCAAGGTATAAGGAACTAGGATGACAATGTGTCAAGTACGTGATAAAAAAAGGTCAAGTACAAACATATGCCCCATAACACCATGATATGGAAGACCATGATGCCCTTGTGACAATAGAATGTAAAAGAACATGATAAATACGAACAATGATAAAACACACAAGCAACAAGCAAGCATGCACAACAAACCAAAAGCAACCAAGGACTATGCTTCAAGGAAAGTTGAAAACCAATTGATGGATTGATTGATGATGATGACGTTGTTTGACGTGGGAAGGAAACATCCTGAAATAACGTGAGGATTGGGTAAGACATATCCCTATGATGATAATGTGACTAAAGGATCAAGGTTCACAACAAGGCTAGAAACAAAGACAAGGGATGTTTTGAATGATGCGCTAGATTGCAAGATTAGATTGCATGGATTATGATTGATTGCATTTGGATGGAATAGATTGGGATGATTAGATTGGAAGGATAGAGGATAAATGGATTGGATAAGATAATATTGGGTGGAGGATTGAATGATATCCAATGACAATGGAGGACTAAGACATGGTAAAGGATGGAAGGATGAAAGAATTCTATGGATAGGAGAGAGGACTTCAGATAATGGATGGTGATGGGAGATAGGATGATGGTGGAGGAAGGATAGGAAGATGGAGCTCTAAGGACTAGTTACAAAGGACTAAGAATCTAAGATGCCCCACACTAGAGGTAGTGAATCGTGGATGGAAGATGATAAGTGAAGTATGATGTGGAAGGATAGTGCATAAAGGACATGAATGGTAGAGGAAGTAGGGCTTGCATTATCAAAAGCATGAATGTATATTTTTCCCCTAGCCTTATCAAGATCAAAGGTGAAAAGAGAGGGTCACTTGGATAGGATGGGAGGATAAAGATATGAGAAGGGATGCATGATGGAGGATATGGATAGGATGATCAAGATCAAGTGGATAGGATATGGATGCATTGGTATTTGACCCCTAGGCTCTTCATCAAGATCAAATATGGGAAGGGAAGATGGATTTGGATAGGATGAGGGACATGGAATGAATGATATGGATAGGATAAGAAGGATGGAAGGATGTAATGCATGATGTATATGGAGATACTTAGCCTTGTCAAGATAAAAGGAGGGAAAAGAGGGGATGAATGTAATTAGGATAATGGATAGGAAATGATGGATAAAGGGGGCTGTGGTAGGTAGGATAACATGGATGAAACTTCCCCCCAAGTGTAGAGTGTAAGAGGCTAATGAATTACACATGATGCCTATTTGCTAGGTTTTCATCATGGTACTTATCCAAGGTGCCACAAGAAGTGGTTTTCACCATTGGACGAATGATTTCTCTTTACTTTTTATTTTTCATTTTTCTTCTTTTTCTTTATTTTTTTTATTTTTTTGTGTTTTTTTGGTGTCACCAAGATGCTTGTTTTCGAGGTTTTCATCAAGGCGACAATTTTTTTGGTATTTTTTAATATTTTTGGATGGTTTTTCTATTTTAGTTGATCACTAAATGTTTTGAATCCATTGATGGTACTGTTGTAGAGACTAGGGCCATGATATGCCAATAATGACCTTTATGAAGTAGTTTCCTTGTTAGGATCATAACGCTTGCATACAACTAATTGATGTCATTGTGATCCTTGTTGATACTAGAGTTGGCCTTATTAGAATACACACATCACAATAGAGTTCCATGAGAGTCCTTATGATAAAGAGTTGCTACCAAGATGTTACGGATTTGTGACATGGGATTTTTGAACTTTAGGCAAGATGTAGAATTATGACGGATGAATGTAGACGTGGAAGGATTATTTGGACATTTCCAAACTTGGGATGTTGGATGGTTGAGTTTGGAATTTTGATTGGGATAGCATTTGGAACCAACGCTTTATATGCCTTGCTTGATGACCATTTTGAAGGAGGTGGACATTTATTATATGTGGGAGTCCTCTTTTCTTATGGCTCCACATTTTGATTGACTTTTGGATTTGGAATATTTTTGTTGCTTGGTCCATTTTTCTTTGGGATCCATTTTAACTTCATTTGTCCACTTGGATTTTTGTTTGATTCGATGGCCTTTGACACTTGATTTTGAACTTTGGATTTGTAATAATTTTCTTTTTGTTGGTTCCAAAAGAATTGGGAATGATGGTTTGTAGTGTGGATGGAAGGGGTGTTGGCAACAACCTTATGGTAAGAACTACTTAGAATTAAGATTATTAAACACAATAAATAAACTTGAAATTCCTAATCTAATGATAGAGAACAAAGAAGTGCATGAAAGGAAAAAATGAACAATTTCACCATAATCTTCATGCCTCCATTGAATGACCTCCATCATCCTTCTCCATTTTGCTATGAAATAGACGAATACCCTCATATTTGTAAACCTACAATGAAAGCCTAAAGAAAATGACAGCAAAATATCGAAGAAACTAATTATCTCAATAGCACGATAGCCTATAAATTCAAGATTTTTTGAGATCATGAAAATAATAAATAGTAGCACTATTTATAGAGAGCCAAATGGAAAATGGATGATCAAGATTGAAATGACATTAATTCGATCAATGGTCGAAATTAGACGAGACGAGATGAGATAAGATCGAAAGTGAAGGAGAAATGGGAAACTAACTGATTTTTTGACAAAATCAATTAGTTCAAAGAGGAAAGTGAATTTTGAAATAATGGAAACATTATCTCATTGCAAGAGGAAAAAAGCGAGTTAACTTTTTTATTTTAATAGAAATTTAATCCAAAAAGTGAAAGAAAAGATGAGTCATTTAATTAAATAAAATTTAATTAACTTGTGACAGAAAAGCTAATAGTGAATAATTAAATAATTAACATAATTATTTAATTATAGTGGAAAATAAAGAATAATTAAATAAATATAAATTTATTTAATTATAGAAGTCAAATATATTAGTGACACAATTAAATAAATAACAATTTAGTTAATTAATCTAAAGAGGACGTAGAAGGATAAAATAAATTAATTAAATAATTAAGATTATTTAATTATCAAGGATGAAAAAGGGGTTTTAATAAAGTCACAGTCTTAGTGATAATTTTCAGTGTCTACAATTATCAAATTCATAAAAAATCCAAATAATCAAAAGAACTAAGCAAACATACGATCTTTAGCAATGAAAAGGAAGATCAACTTATTTGGGCTATTGCCAAATATGAAATATGTATTGTAAAGCAATAATATGAAATCCTAAATCATATAGAGAACATCCCTATTTGGCAACAAATTTATGTTCTAGTTGTCTCTCCCTCACAAAATAATTATCTATGCATGTATGAAGGACAACTTTTGGTTTAGATGTATACTTAATTTTTTGTACTCTGATATATAAAGACAATGACATCTATGTAATCCAATTGTTTCCATAAAAAATGGGGCTTAATCAAATGTCCCTTCCACCCACCCCTCTTGAAAACATTCATGGGTGTGGTGAATTAAACCAACAAATGAAGAAGAATTGAGAAAAAATGAGAAGGCTTCTACCTATAAGTGATAGCTTAAAGCTAAATTTTAATAGAACTTCCTATGACAACCTAGATTAAAACAATAAGATAATATGCACATTTTTTTAAAAAATGCTTCCAAACATGAATAATGAAATTGAATTCTAGACTCTTCTAGCTAATCTACATTTATGTGAAAGCAAAAATATAAATAATCTAGACATTGAAGAGGACTTGCAAATTGTAGTCTATAAAGAGAAATGCAACAAATTAGAAGCTCAAAAATATCCTTTCACATATTTGGTCACTTCTAGATGAATTGGATAATTATACTATCCATCACTTCCTTAGGGGAGAAAAAAATATATTATTAGCTGATAGGCTATTTATTGTGGGCACAACCCACCGAAATTGTCTCGCACTTGAGAAATTCCGCCAAAAAATTCTACCAGAAAATTGCAAAAATCATACAGTTAGACGACTGAAAAATTGCTGTTACAAATCACTGTTAATATTTCGGCCAATAAGGTTTGTAATCCTTATCTTAATAGCTCTGGCATTGTGTTGTTGTCATAACAATGCAATAAGGCTGAAAAAATCTCGCAGATCTCCAACCCTCAAACTCCTATATTTTCATATCTACTATCGTTTACTCTACTTTTGTTTATTGTGAATAGATTGAAGCGACAATTGAAGGGAGATAGGTTGAAGCAGCAACTTAATAGATGAGAGATATTTTTCCATGGTAGGGTTTCATAAATTTTCCCTCCAAACTTTGCCCTTTTTTTTCATTGGCATTGTTGACACCACAACACAATTTGTGTAGAACCTTGAGGTAAATCATTTGCCATAGTTTCAATGAATTTTAATATTTTGGAATTTGTAAGCGACCTCAAAATAATTTTGTGATTTTGTTAGGGTTTAAAATTATAGGGTTTCAAATCATATGGCTTGAATTTGATGCATATAGCATGTTTTATTATTTTTGGAGTGTATACTAAATGAATTCTGAGGGTTGATATTTTGGGTGCAAAACACTTAGTGCAGTTCTATTTTTCTCTACAACCTACTCCATTGGGTGAATTTAAAATATTTGGAGCTTCTTGAAAATTATTCTCCACATTTTCAATAACTTGATATGAATCCAAAAGTATTCCTCAAAATCCTAAGTACTAAACCTGAAGCTGGCCTAACACAGAGTAGAAACCAACCACACCATGCTATATCGATGAAACAATAAAGACAACTTAAAGGTTAGAGGTTCCCCTGCATGCAACCCATGTCATTTGTTTAATCCATTCAACCCTTAGAACATGAATATCCCTGAATATCCCCATATATGTGAAGAACACTACAACCTGAGACTAAAACTCATAACTAAATACTTGCTGAACTAGAATTTTTATTGTATTAGCAAGAATAAAGCATGCAAATTGCATTTAAATATACACCTTGAGATTAAAAATAAAAACTAAATCTCATAGTACCAATATGAGTGGAAGTAAGGCATGCAAGGTGTATGTATATATCACCCCAAATCATGAGATTAGAACTTACAAATAAAATCTTGTCAACATAGGGCTTAAAGACCTACTTAGGGCTAATTACTAGACCTGAATATTTTGCCTCGAATCATCCTTGCACCGACATGCTTAATTTATTTTTCCATTAAGAAATAAAAAAGAAAGGTTTGTGTGATTACTTCAAAAAAATAAAAAGGAAGATATTACGAATCAATATTCTAGTTGCCTTCCAAAAGAGATGGCATGATATCTAGCTTAGAAAAACATTTAATACAAAAAAAATGTAACATATAAGAGCTGAAATCTAGACCAAAGATTTTATTCAAGATTATAGATTTAATCAAGAATCTTCAGTCAGCCTAAAACTCTTACCCTAGAGAAGGAACAAAGAAAATTCTCTTCACTACAAAAATCTAGCATGTTGTAAGTCAAACAAGATATAACAACTAAAATGTGGAAACACCAATCACATCAATTCCAGAAAAGAGAAAAGAGGGCAGCATGATTGCCAATGAAGATTGGTCATGAACAATTCCAACATTGTTCAGAGCAAAGGAATTTCTATTTTCCTTTGCTCCCCTCTGCTTCCTCCATATATCTTGCAATCAAGTTGATCTCAACTAGTCATGAACTTTGTCTACGAATTTTGGATAATCACCTTTGCCTATATTAATCAACCTTCCAAATGTGCAATGGGGTTGATGTTGTGATGTCATTGTAAGGTATCTTCTGGTGCCTAAAGAACTCTTGTAGGTGGAATGTAAATCCAATTGATTGATCTTAAGCAATCTTGCACTTTGTCTACAAGTTTTCAATAATTACCATAGCTTGTTTTTATTAGCCTTCCAAATGCAGTTTGAGGGTGATGTTGTGATATAATTGTAAGGCATCTTTTGTTGCATGAACTATTACAGATAGACTATAAAGTCAAATCATTGATCTTAATTAGTCATGAACTCTATCTACAATCTTGGATAATCACCATAGCTTGTATTTATTATCCTTCCAAATTTGTATGGGGATCTTGGGCCCATATATGGCCACTCTAGGGTGGTAACAATGTTTCTTTACTAAACACAACTTGGGACAATTTCAATTAGATTTGGAAAAAAAAAATTAAAATCTTTTCTTTACTTTGATGTGTCAAAGCATTATTTTCTACTACCCTTTACATTGGGACAAAATTTTGGAGGTAAGTGGTAGGGATTTTTCCTTTACAGTTAATTTTTAGATGATGCATGCATATGGACAAGATATGACTCAACCTGGTTTGTGATTGTTGTAAATCTAACACACGAAGTTTGACTATGATCTGCTTTGGATCGAGACTATTAAAGTTTTTATGTTATGTTTTGAGAAAGACGAGTATGTACACTTATGGATGACCTCTTGATGAGGTAGCATTACAAAGCAACCCTTTGGGAAGGGCCTTGGATAATAGATCCAAAGATTACTTGGGCTATTATTCCTTAGGCATATGACCAAGACTCTTTTAAATTACCTAGGGTTTGTTTTCCATTATAAATCAAACTGAAAATACAATTTCAAAGAAAAGGGTGAGTGAAGTGTAAAGATTACCATGCCATTGAAAATAAATGTGAAAATGCAAAATTTGGGACTGGGAAAAAGAAACAGTTTCTCTTCAGTACTTAGGTTAAGAGGGCTTGGGCTTGAGATTCTAAGCTTTATTGGTGTAATTAATTATTTAATTACACTTTAGGATAAGTTTACTTAGGTAATTATTTATTTCCTAGGATAATTATCTTTTAATTCTTATCTTATCTTATTGAGCTATCTTTTTGCTCAAGATAAGATTAGGGTTGTTTTTTCCTGCTTTATTGCATCATTGCCTTTTCGAAGGCTTTTGTATTATTTGTAAAACAATTATTCTCAATAATTATTATGCTGATTTTTGCTTGCACAAATTTTCTCTGAGAGTTTACAAAACATCTCTCATTTTTGTTCTGAATATCTATTGCATGTGATAGGTGATTGCTTACAAGTGATTCTAGGGGACTGTGAAGTTGGTTTTTCAACTTCTACATGGTATCAAAGCTCCAGATCTATCACTACATGTTTGTGATCTAAAGATATTCTCTCACAGCGTATTTTTCTATGCAAGGGTTTCAAGTCAGATTGATTTTTTGTGGATCTGGGGGTAGCCGAATTTTCAGAGCACTTTGGGCTCGAACGAACGTCGCCTTTGTGATCAGAGCGTCCAAAAACCCTAGAAACGCCTTTCGTTTCGTCGATTTAGGCGAAAGTTGAAAAAAAGGCAAAAAAAATTAGCCAGAGAGGCCGTACGGCCTCCCCAGCACGCAGATGGAGGCAGAAAGTTAAAAAAAAAAAAAAAATCTTTTGATTTTTTTGCGCTGCCCGTTCTAAAGGCGAGCGCCACCGGAACTCAACCCGGCGGCCACCCGTGGGCCTCCCACACACCGCTCCATCGCCACCTGCCGCTCCATCGTCCGCAGCCCCCGAGGGCTTACAACCGCACCGGCGGTCGTATCCGCGACGGGGAGCCCCGACTCCGCCCTCCGTGCCAGCTCCAGCCCCTTCTGCCTTGGCGGTCGGTTCCATAAGTGACCAGGAGCTGCGATCGGCCCCTGGCCAATTTTTTTTTATATAAAACTTGCAGCGGTCGGACATATTGGTGACCGAGGGACAGAAATCAAGGGCCAAACTTTTGCCCCTATTTAGCATTCACAGTTCATTTTTAAGGCCTTTTTTCATTTTCCCATAACTTTTGCAAACGGAGTCATTTTTTCAAAAACGAATAGTCGCCGGAAAGCTGATTCGACGATGGATCTGATGGTGTTGGTTTGATTTTTTTATTTTTCCATTTTGGTGCCTTTTTCACCTATCAAAGCCGAAGTTGCCATTTTGACTCCGGGAGGCGTAACTTTTGCGTCCTAGCTTTGTTTTTCGATAACAAATAGGCGTTGGAAAGCTGGTTCCACCCTCTTCTCAGATTTCAGACCCATCTTTTGTAGAATTTTTACTAGGTATCTGATTTATTTTTTAGAATTCAACCTTTATCCTTTTGAGTTATTTTCTTGGGAAACGTGCAATTAGGAGTTTTTTTTTGAGATCCAAGAGGATTTTTTTTATTTGAGAGTATATTACTGCTATTTTCTGTCATGGATTTACACAACATTGCACCCCTTACTCCATTCAACTATTTTGGTTGGAAAAAACAAATGGAGATTCACTTGAAACATAAAGGGTTGTATAGGGTAACCATGGGTACATAAATTGAACCTACATGTGCTATTGAAAAGAGAAAATGGTTTAATAGGTGTGATGAAGCTTATGGCACATTATGTCTATTTATTTCATCTGACCTCCTTTTCCACATTGAATCTTGCACTACACCAAATGAGATATGGGATACTTTGGAGTCCTTGTTTGGGAAGCAGGATACTATGAGAGGTTTTCAGTTAGAGAATGAGCTTATTGGCTTAAATCCTAGGGATTTTGACAGCATCTAGGAGTTTTTCACCAAACTCAAGTCTCTTAGATTATAGTTGTCACAGTGTGGTGTTCAGAAAGAAGACTCTAAGTTGATATTGTCCATCCTTTCTAAGCTTGGACCTGATTATTCAGTTTTTGTTTCTACCTTTTATGCCACTAGGGATGCACTTGGTACGAGATTCACTATGCCATCTCTTGATGACTTTGCTTCATCTCTCACTCGAGAGCAAGCTAAGTTAGCTAGCATGGGTACAGTGAAACCTTCTTCCTCTTCATAGGCACTTATTGCATCACAGGAGCCCAGAGATCAGAAGGCTTCTATAGGCAAAGGCAAGGAACAAAAACAAAAGGATTCCAAACCTCATGAGCAACAAAAGGAGTCCTCATATTCATCCTCCTCTTCTAAGGGGAAATCATTTAGGAAGGAGAAGTCTACATGTGCATATTGCAAGAGGGAAGGACATGTAGAACATAATTGTTACAATAAGAAGGACATCGGCGAACAAACGCCCTTCTTCGTATACCGACAGATTTGCCTTCTGTGTGTCTCACAGATCATCTTTCCTATTCTTCTTTCTCTTCCTAGGATAACACGTGTACGCTTGGTTTCATATATAATTTCATCGAGTATGATGACATGCTCTTTTGTGCTTCTTCGTATTGGATCAGGGAGATGGCTTCTAGTTTCTATATCTCATCATATGGTATCTTCACAGACTATGTTCACTTCCTTTGAGCCTTGCACTATGTCTCCCATTTTGATGGGAAAAAACACTTACATGAGTGTTACAGGGAATGGGTCTATTAGTTTTGGGGACCACTCTTTTCAGGATATCTTGTGTGTCCCTCACTTGACAAACAACATTCTTTCCATCCATCGACAACACATGGGGCAATGGGAGATCTGCAGGATTTCACACCCACGCTTATCATCGAGACCTCCTGAGAGTAGAGGCCATTGCTAATCGGGATAGCGATCACTCCTCCTCATTGTATTCTTCACCGATTTTTCTAATCGTGTGGTGTGCTTCTGCTCTCATACTGCCTCTGACACTGCATCATTCAGGAATGAGAGATTTGGGCTTCTGAACATTGCTTTTCTCACTGATCTTGCTCTCGCAGCCTTCCACCTCCTCCATGTTTTGTTTTTAAAAGTGCCAGGATCCTGGATCGCTACATCTTTGGAGGTTTCTATTGAGTCTTCACCTACTTTAGCTTCTTCATTTGTTGAGGTCACACCTACTTCTGTGGAGTCATCTTGGGCTGCACCTATTCCACCTTTAGAGATTTCTTTCATTCGACCTCTTCCCTCTCACTTCTTTCTGGAGATGCAGTTTCTTCACTTCTTTTGGAGTTACTTCATTCTTGGGGGGATTTGTGGTCTCTTTCTTCCTCTCTTATGGGGGGATTCTTTCATGTATCTTTGTGATGAATGGTGTCCTTGGGGGGTCTTATGGAGTCCTCCATTTTTCATCACTTAGGTAGTTTATTGCATTCTATTTTGGGGAGGAGTTTTGTTCCCATGTGGTTTTCTCCTTTACCCCATTTGATTTAGTTTGCATTGCATTTGTACATGAGTACTTGATTAGGCCTTGTTGTCGGGACTCATATTTGCATAATTATTTGCTTCTCCCTAAGTTGCACTTATGGGGGGGTATTGGTGTAATTAATTATTTAATTACACTTTAGGATAAGTTTACTTAGGTAATTATTTATTTCCTAGGATAATTATCTTTTAATTCTTATCTTATCTTATTGAACTGTCTTTTTGCTCAAGATAATATTAGGGTTGTTTTTTCCTACTTTATTGCATCATTGCCTTTTCAAAGGCTTTTGTATTATTTGTAAAACAATTATTCTCAATAATCATTATGCTGATTTTTGCTTGCACAAATTTGCTCTGAGAGTTTATAGAACATCTCTCATTTTTGTTCTAAATATCTGTTGCATGTGATAGGTGATTGCTTGCAGGTGATTCTTGGGGACTGTGAAGTTGGTTTTTTAACTTCTACAAGCTTTGCTCTGATACTAAGATATTCATATAAGATAAGATGTTTAAATTATGTACTCTAATAATCTTGTAACCTTAATATCTACAAAGGTTAATGTAAAACTAATCACCTAGAATTATAATGATATTATAACTAAGAAAAGTCAATGGAATTATAGAGAAATAATTAATCTTGAGATGGTATAACACAATTATTTCTCAAATGTTGCTGATGTAAAAAAGAATGTGGGCATTCTAAAAGTTAAGACTAATGTCAGCTAACTTAATTGTAAAACTCACAATTGAACAAAATCTTTATTGTCTTGTAGCAATATACTTGTAAACTTTGTGATATGAATAAAATTGAATATGCAAACCATTTTTCTTAGTCTATCCTAACATTTCACATATTAGGAATAACACTGCAAATATTTACTATATCTCCTATCTTTAGAACTCAATTGTTGAATCAATAAAGAACTTGATGATTTTTTTCCAGTATATTCAAATAT
This sequence comes from Sequoia sempervirens, assembly GCA_007258455.2. Taxonomy (NCBI): domain Eukaryota; kingdom Viridiplantae; phylum Streptophyta; class Pinopsida; order Cupressales; family Cupressaceae; genus Sequoia; species Sequoia sempervirens. Next base: position 100,097 of record VDFB02105672.1, on the reverse strand, counting down.
AGAAGTGGTGCTTAAAACATGAATGCTATGAGAGGTCCAATAAACCTTGTTAATCTTAGGGGGTGGTAAACTTCATTATTTATTATAATAAATGACATATTAGTTCCTTGGTTTTCTATTGACTTCAACTTGCCTCTCAGAGTAAGAATATTATTTATTATTGCAAGTAGAAAGCATACCATGCATGGTATTAGATGTTCCTTTTATATCATCTCCACCACACAAAAAATATGTTTCCCTGAGCTCAAATAACTTGGATTATATTTTGGATGTCATAATAATTTATACCTATTAGTAGGGGATTTTTGCGTGCAATTATAGTTAAATGCATAAGTAAAATGATATACAATGTCTTCTAAGCAATTATCTATTTCTCCAAACAGTGCTACTTTAAGTAAAGAAATCATTTTACTTTATGGGTTTGAAATAAAATGATAGTTTAATTCTCACCATAGTTAGAATTAAGGGATAAACATCTTTCTTACCTAAGTTGTGTTGGAATATATCCTTTTAACTTTACTATGTTAAAAAAAATGAATGGATGAATTAAGGAAGAGCTTATATGTTTGTGAATTCATCCATTTAGCCAATAGTCAGTCTTTAGAGTTTGTTGTAAGGAAAGAAGAGGTGCGGAAACACTTTCCTAATGTCAAAAATACAAGGAAGAATGCAGACAATACTTTTAATTTTCTAATTACAATCCAATTAAGACACACATGAAAGATTTACAGAAACAAAACAAATACACAAAGACAAATGAACACAAGATTTACGTGGGAAAACCCTATCGGGAAAAAACCCACCACACCAAGCTGAATCTCTTTGTATTTCAGTAACAAAAAATTACATACAAATTAGAGATACAACTCTGGGTAAGTGCACCAAGATGGTTCCCAAAAAAGGGGCTTAAGTGGCCACTTTTTTCTAAAATCGTGAAATACCTAATTCCTTGGACGGAAATTGGCGATGACGACTCAAAATTTCGATGGAACAAAAACAAGGACCACAGTGCTCCGAGTCTACTTTCTAAACTACTAATTTATTTTGAAAATGGTTGAGATTAAGGGTTCAAAAGAGGGATGCACACAAATTGTTGTTTTTGTCAGAAAAACATAACATAGCAACTCTTGTGTGACCCGAGCAAGGTGAACTTTTTTGTAGTATTTTTAAAATCACTCTAGTTAGAAGTTAGATAACAGTATGTAGTAAGGACTGGATATTTTCTGATAATTTTTTAATGAATATTTGATTTTTTATTAATTTTCTAAGTGGGCACTTCCTAAAAAGCAGAATTTTGGCCGTGCTCCCCCTAAATTTTTTTGAAACTAATAGATTTTTAATTTTTTTTTTTTAAATTGGAGAATGGAGTCTAGTTTCTAAAAATGTAATTTATTTCAAATTTTGATGAACGGTTAATTTATAGCGAAAAAAATACCAAACACTACTTTTTGAAGAAAAACGGACATACAAACAAAAGAAATTATGGATGAAAGGCTTAACGTTGTTAGAAGTGAAAAAATTCCATCGTTGGAAAGCTAATAAAGAACCTAACATTACCCATGTGTTCGATTTTATTGATATTGAACCAGATGCAATCTTGATGGTGAGCACGAACCCGATTATGTGAAAATTTATTGAATTTGAAAAAAACACGTCTCTGGTCTTTGGGAATGCCCTCCAAGCCTTTGGGTTGGTATTCCAAGGCAAATAACAACGCTAAGGCTCGAGGATTCCCAATGCAAAATATAACGTGAACACATTATATTTTGCTTTTGACATTTCCCTCTTCAAGGAGCATTACTAGCAATAAATAACGCGCTCGTGTTATGTCTTCCTTTAGTTAAATGCCACTTTATTGAATGTTTGTTGATATGTTTGTATGTTTGTATGTATATGTATACTAGTGTGTCATGTATGTATGCTTATGGGAGAGAGGGTGGGA
>VDFB02105672.1:71249-98055 GCA_007258455.2 Sequoia sempervirens | reverse complement strand
TATAGATATATTCAATCTAGCTCATGTATATAAGTGGAGTTGAACAAATATTTAAATTCAAAGATTTGAAAGTGAAAGTTTAACAATTCCATGTCAAACATAAAAATTTACAATCAAGGAATCTAGAGAGATGATATAAAGGAATTTCTAGAGATTCTTGAGTGAACTTAAAAGAATGAACCATGTCCAACATGTAAAAATGCAATTGGAAATTTAGATGATTTAAAGGAATTTAGGAAAAATGTAAATGAAAACATTTTTAAAGTCACTAGGTTTTGTATCAATCATATATATGATCTAACATACATGTCACATTCTAAAAAAAAACCCATTCTAAATCATGTCACATGTCCAATCAATACAAATATATATTAAATCTAGATTTAATCTATAAATGTGTACACATATCCGCAAAACAACTTCTTAAAGCTCCCCGGTACATAAAAAACTGATCCTCCCATCTTAGAATTACTCCAAAATTATCAAGACCTTCAATATAACCTCCATCTCTTTTTGGCACGCCCTCTTTTAGGTAAAGTTTCTAAATTTATTTTTGTTGCCAAAACTAAGTGACTGTAATGTAGAACCTTTTTTCCTGGCCTATAATCAACAAATATAATACCATTTTTACCTATCTTTATTTGTTGATAATATGTGCCTTCAATAACGACTAATCCAATGGGATACTCTTGTCCATCACCATCTGTGATCGATTCGACCAATTTTCTTTTTGGTTGCATACATCTTAGTAGATAGTAATCTTACACCTTCCCATTTTAGATCTGGCAACTACAATAAAATATTTCCCTGCATTAATACCACCACATATATACATATTATTTAAGTAAATTATACATTTAAAAGTTTGTAAAATTTCTAGTTTTACTGAAAACCTAATTAAACATAGAATATGTATATATATATATATATAAATCCCGATTTTAATCAACAATCAATTTCCATACCTCGCAACAACCAAATCAAAACACGCTGCTTGTAATCGGCTAAATATAGTGGATCAGACACACATTGGTCATCTTCAGCTGAAAAAGGAGGCACGATATGCACCTGCTTCACTCCCATTGTGAAACATACACATCTCTAATATTCTCACATTGATCAATATTTGCATTGTCCTCAATGCAATCAATACAAAAACATGATTTTTCTCTCACATTAATTGCATAAGGCCTACTACTCCCCATTGTCATGATTTGATGCAGATTTCTAATACCATGAATTGCTTGACAATTATAAGGATTTGATCGATCAATATCTATTTAAATTCAAACTTGAAAATTCAATTTGAAATCATGTATGTACTTGAACTTTTAAATTCAAATTTTTAACAAATTTTGACTAGACATATACCTATAACTTCCCAAAAATACTGTGTGTTGTATGTTGAGTCGCGAGCAGAAAAATGAGTTTTGCACCATTCAACAATTTCGTTTGCATTTCATATGGCATTACCTACAAGTTACACACAAGTTGACACAATTTGTCACCTATTACTTTCAAGGAACTTAAAAGAATTTAATTTAGTTTTTAAATATATATATCTAATCTTTTAAAAAATATTGAAAGCTAAATTGGACATATATATATATATATGGTGAAAACTTTACATACCAGCAAGTTCATGTTGACGAAGTGCACGCTTCACACATGCTCCTGCTCCGTCGTGCTCTCCTTTTCCATGTCCACTCTCATAAAAATTCCACAAAAAATTGGTGTTGTGTCTAGCATGTTGACTGCTTAACCAAACAAAGGCTTTTGCAGAATTAAATTGTTCTGTGAAGTTGCAAATAATTAAACACTTGAAAACCAAATTATCTTCAAAAAATTAATTATATATATAGATTTAAGCAATCAAACAATTTAAGTCTCACAGTTAAAAGTAAATATAAATTAAAAAAATAAAATTTGAAAAACAATGTACTTACCGGCACATCCATCAGACCATACCCAATGTTGTTCTTGATTTATGCCACATTGTCTTAGGTCTTCAAAAACATTTTGAAACAATGCTACAGCTTCTATCATGATTTGTATCATCATTGATATAAAAGTGAACCCTTTGATGATAATTATATCATCTTTGGTACTTTTAGGATTCCATCAACCGCTAACTTCAGAGATGCCTCGTAGCAAACTTGCATGAAGATTGCAAATTGCCTCGAATGATAATATTATTGACTTTGTATCTCAGCTTGAGGACTAAATGTATAGTTCTTAGAGAAATCTACAATAGAGAGAATACAAGCAAGTGGAAAATAATTTTTGAATAACGGTAAATTACTGAAGCTTTCCATCTTGCACCAGTCGAATAATGTCATATGGATATATGATATTGTGAAATTTACTCATGAATTCATTGTAAGGAAATCCACTCTCTTTGAGAATATTTTTTTTGGCCTCAACTCTTGACTTTGTTAAGTATGTCTCATATTCAAATCTCTTCCAAGTAACTTGCATTTCATTATTGTCAACATGTAAAAGATTCTTCAAATCTCCACAATCATTACATACATTTTTTATACACTGAACATTGAATTCATCTGAATTTTCTGATTTTTCACATAGAAGAGGCTTCACAAATTGTGTTGTGCTTCCAGGGATGGCTAAATTTTGATCAATTTGCTGCCATAACTTTTCTATATGATTGTAGGTGTAGATCAAATTCAACATGATTTCAACAACAACAATTTTCATGTACATTATTTATACGTACAAATGATGGTCATAGTGTTTCAAACATCCTTTGACAAATCTTCACATTTGAAAATTCTTGTTTAAATGCTTCAAAAAGTTCACTTTGTGTTGTATCTATAAAATGTTTTGTATGAGAATTTTTTGTACCATCATCACCTATTATTTTTATAGTATCCCTTCTATTATAAGAAACATGAGAGTGGGTGGTCCAATATTCAACTACCTGTTTCTTTACATCTTCTGAAATTCTATCTTTTCGAGGAACCCTACAAATATTGACCCATTTTTTCTCAATTTTTCCATCTATTTCATCTCTCTTTTCAATATATCTTTGAACAATTCTCCTAGAAACATTTAGGAATTCAGAAATTGCTTGAATTTGTCTTCTATGTGATAATTTCTTACTAGAAATTACAGTCATCAATGCTCTACGTGCAACACTTAAATCACTAGATCGACTCTTCTTTTCAATACATTCTAATGCTTCTTGTAGGTTTTCAATAATTGTTTGTTTTAAATCTGATGACCTTTTCCTATTATCAACCCCTAACAACTCCAAAACAAGGGTCTTTCTTTTCATCTAAATAACTTTGCAACTAACTATGCTCTTCCAATTAGAGATTTCTCTTCAAAAAATTCATCCCATATTTTTTTAGAGTGTAATTTTAATGTACTTTCAAATAACATATCTTTAGATGAAATATTATTGAAAAGAGAATCTTCATCCATCTCCATCAAATTTTCCATACCATAGTCCAAAAAATTTATATTAGTACTAGGTTTAGTTTGTTCTTGTACTTGTACATCACCTTGATCATCAATATTTTCCATGGGTTGTTGTTTAGTAGATGATCCTTCATCCACTTTTCTCTTTCTTTGTCTTAGTTGTGTTCGATCATACTTCCTCGATCTAGCCCTTGTATTTTCCATCACAAATTACACTCAAATATGAATTTGTGCCTACATACAAATTTGTACACACATGAGCTTTCCATGAAACATGTACATGTAATATACCATAAATATTTTAAAAATCTTGTAACTAGATGTAAAACATAAAAATAAAATATTTAAACAAAAGTCTTTAATAAACATAAACATGCAAAACATAAAATATTTTTAATTGAATAATACATACATGTGTATAAAAGTCTATATAATTCTCAAATAAAATTATATATAATTCTCTTGAAATAATTCTTTATAAATATATAATTTTACATAAGAGACACTTAAAATTATATATAATTCTCAAATAAATAAATAAAAAATAATCTTCTAGATAATGATATCTTTGATGTTTTTTATATAAATTTACTAATTTCATAAGTATGCTAATTTTATGTATGTATATTGGAAATAAAAGTAAAAGCAAAGGTATTTATGGAGGACATGTAAGAACAAGAATGGAAGAACATAGAATTGGTGATCAATAATAATGAAATCTAAGAATTTAAATAGTGAAAACAACAAATGCATTTATATTCAAACAATTCTTAAATAAATAAAATAATTGTTCAATAAATAATGTAAATAAAATAAAATAATCTTCTTTCTATATAATTCTTTATAAATATATTTCTACAAATATTTCTTTGATGTTAATATTTTAATAAAAAAATAGTGAAAACAAACTTCAAATGCATTTTTCATAAAAACATAATCAATTAAATAAGTTGAAGATCAATACATACCTTAAAAATATCTCTCCTCTTGTCCAAATTCCTTTTCTTTTGCTGAAATAAGTCTTGTAAATTTTTGAAGTTATAAATGTTCTAAAATGTTGAAATAAACCTTCTTTAATTGAAAATAGTTGAATATTTTAAAATATTTGTTATTTTTAATTTTTTTTAATTTGAGAAATTAGAAAGAATTTTTTTTTTTTCAATCGAGGGATTCTTATCGGCCGATAGGTTTGGCCTAGCCGATCTTGGCGAAAGGTTTAATTTGAAACCTTCACCGATTAGCTTCTATCGGTGAAAATGCCTAGTTGGCATCCTACATGGCAACCAACTCATCATTTCTCAGAATTTTCAGAAACATTCATCTTTGACAAAGTATTTTCTCTAGTCATATTGATCTTTCTGCAAAAAATAAAAATACCCTTTTGTAGAGCTCGAAGTGTAGAATCCAAATATATAATTTTTATAATATTTTGATTAGTTTTAATATATTTTATTTTTAAAATAATGCAAGTAGGTTTTAAAAATAAAAAAAGAGGTTGATTAGATATTAAAAAAAGTAGTAAAACTTATTAAAATGTTTTAAATCTTATATGGGGCACAAGAGGAGAGAGTCTACTTCAAAAGGGTATGTTTTGTTTTTTGAAAATGATTAAAAAAATTGAAATTAGTTTATGGTCCGTGAAAACTATCAAATTCTGACATGTTTGACTTTAAAATGTTATTACGAGAAAAATATACATCAAAATGTGATTTTTTTTTCCATGCACAAGATATTGAAATTACCTATTTGGAAAAAAAAAAGTAGGGAGAAATTAAGTTTTTTTCAATTTGTTTCTTGACGGCCCGTGAAGTCACTCTTTTATGAAATTTTTAGCATTCCAAAATTTGTCCTTAAAGTGATAAAAACATAATAAATTTTTTTTTTAAAAAATTAAAAATTACAAGAATAAACTACACCAAAAATTCTACATTTCATTAGTTTACACCATTTTGAAATTCAAAACATAAAAACCACTTTTATGTGGTCGAAGTTAAAAAAAAAATTTGTTGTTGGCCAATTCCTTTATAAAGTGTGATACGAGTTTGTGCTTTTACCCATCAACTATATGTTGGCCCAACAAAATATAAAATGTGTACAAACTATCGGTCCAAATCAATAAACAATTATCAATTTGCACCAAAAAATGTCAGTCAAAACATAGTAAGGACCCAAAACAACATGTCTCAAACATGAAACACCTTAAACAATTATGCCTTAAAAATCTACAACATGCTACAATAACCCTACCGGCCATGATCATGAAAAACATGAACTCACAAAAGAAAATCACCAATTGCTAACACAACAGACCAACAACACGGATAGAGAACAATCTAGAAACATCCACAAGCATCATGAATCACCATAGAAGTATCCACAACAAATCAAATTGTTAGAATCACATCATCTTCTTTTAGGAACACCAACTAAAGCAACACAACAATTGTCATAACACATATACTCATAACTCAATCAAATCTTCATGCGAACCTCTAAAACTTCATGTGGATAAACTAGATTTACTTGTCAACAAAACCTTTAATCCACAACCTCTTATCATCAATATACTGAGCTAGCCACCTTGTTGAACTTCATTGCACCACCGACAACCTGCAAATTATTTTATTACAATTTTCCCAATATTCTCGACATATATGGCCTTAAAGAAATTAATTCCAATAGTGTTGACACCAATGAAAACCACATATCAACAATATCCAACAATTTCACCCTTTGGCATTGATGGAAACATATGATGTGAAAATCACCATCAACACAACTTTCTCTTAGCACTTTCTCCCCCTTAGATTTTGAATTTTTTCTCTTTAACTCTTTCACATTTTTTCACATGAATCTTCTCCCCCTTTGACATCAATAAGATAGATACACATTGTAATTCTCCACACAAGCTCTAAACCACATTTCTGAACATATGACTACTCCTCCTAAGTAGCAGCCACCACAACATTAATCCAAATCACAAGATATGACTATCAAATGCATAGACTGATGCAAGTCAATTCATCTTAATTCTGATTAGGAGAGGTAATCACCCCTAGCTTCCCTCTGAGATACTCAAAAGTATCCTTAAATCCAAGTTTCAACAAATACTTGTCCAATCTAGCATACCATGCTCTTGGGGCTTGCTTAAGTCCATACAATGCTTTCTTCAAGCAGAAAATCATATCTCCTTGATTAGTCAATTGAAATCCATCAGGTTGCTCAATATACACTTCTTCTTCTAGTTCACCATTTAGAAATGCTGACTTGACATCCATCTAATAAACCTTGAAATTTTTGTAAGTAGCATAAGCAAGAAATAGTCTCACAGCTTCAATCCTAGCAATAGGAGCAAAATTTTCTTCAAATTCAATTCCTTCCATCTGAGAATATCCTTTACACATAATTCTTGTTTTTTTTCTAACAAATTCACCTTGCTCATTCAATTTGTTCCGAAAGACCCATTTAGTTCCAATTACATTTTTGTCCTTAGGTCTAGGAACAATAATTCATGCATCATTCTTCTCAATTTGGAATAGTTCTTCTTTCATTACTTCCACCAAATGTTCATCTTTGTATGCTTCATTGACACTATTAGGCTCAGTCTTTGAGATCAAATAATATTCTTCTGCAATTCTTCTCCTAGTTTGAACACCTTTGTTCTTATCACTAATAATCTGATCTTCTAAATGATTTAGTCTTACATACCTTGGATTCTTAGGGTGTTCTTGAATTTCAGGCTCTTGTGATCTCACTTCTACACTTTCACTAGTTCCTTCCTCTTGATTTTCCTGATTCACCGTAATGACCTGAACTTGATTTGGAGTTTGAATTTTTTTTCCTTTATCTAAATTGTCATTTTGATCGTCTGAATCATATCCACAGGTTCTAGATGGTCTAACTGTATCTCCATCAACCTTGACGTTAGCAATTTCAATTACTTTCCTTAATCTCTTATTGTAGCACTAGTAGGCTTTACTTTTAGTAGAATGACCAAGAAAGATTCCTTCATCACTTCTAGCATCAAAATTTCCTATATCTTCATCTCTTTTGATATAGAATTTACTCCCAAAGATTTTGAAGCATCTAACAGTAGGCATATGAGCATACCATAGCTCATAAGGAGTCTTACCGGTATCACCTTTGACATGTACCTAGTTGAGAGTGTATACGATAGTACTCACAACTTCTCTCCAGTAGATATGAAAAACATTTCCTTCTAGCATAATGGTCTGAGCAGCTTCTTGAATTGTCATGTTCTTTCTTTCCACAACTCCATTTTGCTGAGGGGTCTGCAAGGCAGATAATTGTCTCTTTATCCCATGCTATTCACAAAAAGAATTAAACTCACTAGAAGTGAATTCACCACCTCTATCTGATCTCAAAAATTTAATCTTCAGACCTATCTCAATCTCAACCATAGCCTTAAAAATATTGAATTTCTCTAGAGTTTCAGATTTTTCCCTTAAGAAAGTAACCCACATCAATCTAGAATAATCATCAATAAGTAACATGAAATACCTATCTCCTTGTAAACTTCTGACTCTAGAAGGACCACACAAGTCAATATGCACAATCTCCAACATTTCATTTGAACAATGTTGTTAGCTCTGAAATGAAACTCTAGTTTGCTTCCCTAACTGACATACCTTGCATATAGTATTAGTATGTTTTATCAACTTAGGAAGATCTCTCACTGCCCGAGTAGAACTTATCTTGATAATATTATCAAAGTTTACATGACACATTCTCTTATGCCACAACCAACTTTCATCAACTTGAGCAATCATACAAATTTTACCAGCAGCACTTAAGTGAAAGAAATTACCTTTTGTTTTTGTACCAGATGCAATCACATTTTTGGAACTCCCCAATATTCTACACTTTCCATTCTTGAATTGAAGATTGTATCCCTTGCCAACCATCTGTCCAACACTTAAGAGATTATGCTTCAAACCTTCCACATATAGAATATCATTAGTATTATGCTTACCATCAAGAGAAATGGACCATCTGCCATGGATTACACTAACTTTTTCATCACCAAATCTTACAACACCACCATCATACTTTTTCAAGCTCACAAATTTACTTTTATCTCATGTCATGTGATGAGAGAATCCACTGTCAATCACCCATTCATCTTTTTCTTCAACTCTAGTAGCTAGAGCTTTCTCCACATTTGTGCAACTAGCAGATACAGTAGGTACTAGATCACTTTCCTTGATAGCAATAAACACCCATTCATCCTCACTTAAATTATCTTTATTAGATTGATCATCTGTCACACCTTCATGAACAACATAATAACACTTTCTTTGGAATCTAGGCTTGGTAGGTCTTGACTTAGGAACTCTTTCTGAACACCTTGAGGCAAAATGACCTATCTTATTACAAGAAAAACATTTAAGAGGTAATTTACCTTTATACTTACTTTATCCTCTGGCTACTGTCTTGACAATAAGTGCTTCAAGCTCATCTAGTTTTCTCTCTTCTTCTTCAATCTCTCTCATTTCCTGCTCATACTTGGACATTTTTCTAGAAGAACTTTCTCCCGGATCATATCTCTGCTTATCTTTTCCAGAGATAATAGCTATGAATGTAGATTATGTCTTAGGAAGAGATTCACCAAACACACTTAACTCAAAAGTAGTAAGCTTACCAATCAACATGTCTCTAGTTACATTTCTCATAGTCTGAATCTCCTCAATAGCAGTAGCTTTGTGTTTGTATGCAACAAAAAAGGATCTTAGCACTTTAGCAACAATCTTCGATTCTTCCAATGTTCCACCAGCACATCTAATACTACTTACAATTTCATTCACTCTCTACATAATAGAAGTGATGTTCTCATCTTCACCCATTCTCAACATTTCATATTTCCCTTTCAAACTTTACAGCTTAGCAATCTTCACATGGGTATCACCTTCATACAAAGTTTCCAACTTTTTCCAAATCTGATAAGTAGTCTTCAGTTCCCTTACATTTTTCATCTCTTAATCAGTCAGATCACTCAACAATGCTTCCTTAGCCCTGATATTGTACTCGGCTTCCTTAATCTCACTTATAGTGGAAGGACCATTATGTGGGATGATATACCTATTCTTTGTAATTGTCCAGTAAGGTTCACCAATGCATCTTAGATGACACTCCATTCAAGTCTTCCACAGAGAATAATTAGTTCCATCAAATCTTGGACTATCCTTCTTATATGTTGTCATCCCGGATCACCTCAATCTATTAAACTTCTTCTGAGCAACCTGCTCTGATACCAATTGTTGGCAACACAAGAGCAAACAACTGAGAGGGGGGGGTGAATCAGTTGTCACAAAAATTATACAAATTAAAGTTATTCTTAGATCTGATATAAAAACATGAAAGCATAAAAAATCACCACATCAAAAACACACAACACCAAGATTTTTTTTATGTGGAAAACCTGTTAGGGGAAAAACCATGGTGGAGGTTAATCCACAAGATTATACTCTGTTAAAAGTATAAAAGTATTATAAATGGGGAATGCACATGCATTCAGGCACACTGCCTAGAGCTCACTACTCAAATATAAAAGACTTACTACCCAAAGGAAGACTCACTGTCTTATAGTCACATTTGGATTACATCTAGAAGATTTTGAACTGAGAAAATAGCATCTTCTAATGCTTGATTACAATTGTGGTTAAGCACATAAAAGCTTTCTTCTGCTCACTCTTCTTCACACTTTACTTCTGCCTTTAAAAGATTAGAAAATTATTTGCACACAACACTCAATATACATCGCACACCATGCCTTCAAATGGTATAGACAATCAATCTTATATATCCACAACTAAGGATAACATCAACTATATGTCGGCCCAACAAAATATAAAATGTGTACAAACTATCGTCCCAAATCAATAAACAATTAACAATGCGCACCAAAAAATTCTGGCCAAAACATAGTAAGGACCCAAAACAACATGTCTCGAACACGAAACACCTTAAACAATTATGCCTCGAAGATCCACAACATGCTAAAATCACCCTGTCGGCCATGATTATGAAAAACATGAACTCACAAAAGAAAATCACTAATCGCAAACACAACGATCAATGTGGACCAACAACAGAGATAGAGCATGATCTAGAAACATCCACAAGCATCATGAATCACCAAAAAAGCATCCAAAACAAATCAAATTACTAGAATCACATCATCTTCTTTCAGGAACACCAACTAAAGCAACAAAACAACTGTCAAAACACAGATACTCATAACTCAATCAAATCTTCGTGAGAGCCTTTGAAACTTCATGTGGATAAACTAGATATACTTGTAAACAAACCCTTTAATCCACAACCTCTTATCATCAATATACTAAGTTAGCCACCATGCTGAACTTCACTGCACCACCAACAACCTACAACTTATTTTGTTACAATTTTCTCAATATCCTCGACATATACAACCTTAAAGACATTAATGCCAATAGTGTTGACATCAATGACAGCCACATATCAACAATATCCAACAAAAACCACCAAGTGGTATTACACAAAACCATGTCCCCATATTTAATATTGGGTACTTTATTTATTTATTTTTTCCCCAATATTAAATAATTACATTTTTAGCAACTTAACTTATGTCCCAATGTTACATGCAACATAAAGTGGGCCCTAGAATAATTACATTAAATACATTACGCAAGGTGTACAACACACATTTTCCTAACAAACTCATTTCATCTTCTACTGGAAATTTGTATTTACCAATTTCCTTTTTATTTTGATGCAACCACCTCTTTGCCACTTCTACGTACAACTATCTATACTCAAATTCTCTGAGCATTCACATTTGATTCAAATTGGATTTTATCTGGTGCCTCTCTTCTTCCATCTACTGCTCTAATTTCCCTTGTATTAAAAATATGCATTTATTTGAATGTTTTTACTGTGCTCTTAATCTTTATCCCACCCTCTTAGCTGCCCCTTATTCTCCTCAACATACATACAATAAAGATAGTTTTGATTGATGTGCTATTTCTTCTAGTGTCCAGTTTAATCTATATCACATGCTCCACTTTCTTGCATATATAATTTCCTCCATATTCTTCCCAATCCACCCTCTACTCAGGCAGGTGATGCCTTGTTTAGGTTAAAATCATACTTTTATCTTCATCACATGCTGACTCTTCATCTTCATTTCTACCCCTTCACTTAGCATCAATTTCAACTATATTTTAATTTACTGTTAATTTTTGCCTCTTCATTACCAAATATTGACCCTTCATCTGCCAATTCCTTGCATTCAATTCTCATAAAAAAAAATTCATTACAACATAAACTAATTAATTTATTTTTCTCATGGTCCAAACTTTGTAAATCAATAGAAACATGAATTTCATATCCATCAACATTGTTTTGAGATAAGAAAACAATGATAAAATCTTACAAACTTTGCTAGTGCCAACTTCATCCAGGCCAATGAAATGAATGTACGAAACCAAAGCCAAATGAAATTTTCCATAGAGGAAGGAAAACAAAAACAAAACAAAAAAATCAAACTAATTTTTTTTTGGTTGATGTTGATCACTTGTGGACTCAAATGCTCCTGCATCACATTCATTTAAGAGTTTGAATGCAAGCACATGGACTATTTGGAAAAGGGAGCTTGCATGTTTTTGTCAGTTTTGTATTTAAGGAGATTGGGAAACATGTGAGAATACATAATGGGTTGAAGAGTGGAAGCAAATATTGTTGACATCTACACAAGCACACAATCAATATGAAACAACAATTGAACACAACGATCAAGTGTTTGCATTAGATGACTATGACTGTGTTTCAAACCTTGTACAAGAAGGTAATTTAATTCAATTTATTTCATTTTATTTCACTTTATTACTATTTTGTAATGATTTTATTTATTTATATGTATGAATTCATGTATGTAGATTGGTCAAATTATATGGACACACAAGTTATTGAATCAATTTTTTTTTGCAGGAGATGTGCATGTTGTTGTCGCACCTAAGGAGAATGAAGAGGAAACTAAATATTGGTTGGATTGTTGTGTGGAGACTACACATAAGTTAATGGCACCTCAAGAAGATGATGGTGGCTATCGTTATCCAATAGGTTTGCTTGTGGTTGTTGGCACTTGGTTACAAAAATACGTAATACTTGGAAGAATGGTTTTCCTGGATTGAAAGATTATGAAACATTGATGCATGGATTGGCAGCTTTAACCTATAACAACTCAATTCAAGATCAATCAAACAATAATTAGTTTCATAAAACTTTTACAATGCCCCTTTTCAAATCACTCTACTCTTTGACAACTAGGTCTGCAAACCGAGTTTACTCAACTTTTCTCCTCAAAGTTTCTCACCACAACCAAAAACTTGAAAAATTTAAACACCCTTCAAGGCCAACTTAAACATAAAACAAAACCACCATAGACTCCTTTTTTAACAACTCACCCAAATCCTTGAGACAACGCTGACCTAGTAGGACAATTAGGTCTATTTTTCAAAGCAAGTCCTCTTGAAACTTTTCACCCACCTTGAACAACAACCCAAAACTTTAAGATAGGTAAAAAAAATCCAAATTCATCAAGTTTCAGGTACACAAACTCTCATTCTATCACTGATCCAGAAAACCCTTATTTTCCACAAGTAAAGTTAGGGTTTATTCAATCTTATAGTTTCCCACCACATACAACCTTGGAATTTCCTCCAACACTCTTAATTTTTTTTTCCCATGCTCACAAGACCAACTCGCAGCCTCTACACACCTTATTTCATCAGACTCGCACTCAAAACCTTCCTTTTCATACCCAATTCTTCATTCTCATTAGGACAGTCATAACCATTCCCCCAAATCTCTTCATACAAACAAACCCTAAAAACTACCATCCTAATTCTAACTCCCCATGCCCATTCCACTTAGTCACAGTGAACATGGTATGTGGAATGGGCTTAATTCATATTTAAAACTTCAAAACCCTTAAACAGGGTAAACCTATTTGGTTTTAGATATTTGAAAGAAATGCACACCAAAAGCAGTATGAAGGTCTCAAATCAAGTGTATAATGTAGGTTACATACCCCTCAAAAAAATTCACAAGTTTTCAGCATGATATACACTAGTACGGAGTCTTACAATTAACTGGTATTGCAAAATTTATAGAGAAAACTCAGAAAATGATGCAAAACAGGGGTTATTTTTATTAAATCTTCTTCACAACTATTTCAAAAACTTGTACCACGATGATTGAAATGAATTTAAACATTTCCGACTCAAACAATTCCCTCCAAACTGACCAACTAAATTCATATTCCCACTTTGTTGAGTTCCCTTAAAATTGCATTTTTTTGCATTTACAATATTGGCAATTTTGACAACTTTATCAATTTTGCAATATCAACCCAAAACCTCCTAATGACCATAACATTAACTCAAAACCACATTTAATGATCCAATAGGACCTTATTTAACATAACCTAAGACTCAACACCCTTAAAACTTTCAAAAACCCTTAATTACATATTTTGCACTTTTGAGCATTATTGACAACATTTCATTGCTTTGCAAAAAATGACCTCCTAAATACATTATAATGGTCTATTAGACCTTATTATCACACTTTAAGACAAAAAACCTCCTAAACAACCTATTCCCCATCAATCTTAACCAAATTCAGACAAAAGTAAATGGGTGCTCCTGCACCAAACACATAAGAAGATTATACACTACTCACATTTGGTGGCGGAAACAAATATAAAACTAGTGAGGTATCATGGAAGACTTGAAAATAAAGAGATATGAACAATTTATATGGAATAGCATGAGACAATCATAGATTCATTGAAAAAGAGAGAGGATGCAAATGGTACAATGGAATAAGTAAATACAAGTAAATATAGTTTTAGTTTTATATATTTAAAAACATGTTTTGATATTGCTTGTACATTAATAGTTAAAATTGATTTATTGTCCTTTTTTATCCTTAAACCATAATAAAAAATTCATCACATACTTTGAGATAAGAAAGAGAGTCCATGCAAATTCAACCTAGACATGGAATACTTGGTATATACAAGTAAGTATAGTTTTAGTTTTATATATTTAAATACATTTTTTGATGATATATTGATATTTCTTACGTTAATAGTTAAAATTTATTTATTATCCTTTTTGTATCCTTAAGACATCATCAAATTCATCACATAATTTGAAACAAAAAGGAGAGAATGCAGATTCAACCTACACACATGTGGAATACTTGTAAATATAGGTACTTGTGTATATATATAGTTTTATATAAGTTAAAATACATGTTTAGATGATATATTGATATTGCTTCAATCATTTTGATATCAGGTGGCATGAAGAGGCTACATTTTGATGATTCCCCACAAGTTTTGGATTTTCTTGAGATGGAATAGACACATTTTGTAAACATTGTTTTGAGCTGGCATATATGTACATACACAATTACACATTTTGTAAAAATTTGTATATGTATATACACAATTAATCTACACTTTTATATATCAAAATCAATATTCTATATATTTTGTTCATTAAATATGTATGTTTTCCTACTTTGAAACTTAAAATTTGAATGTATAATCACTAAATATTAAATATATATTATTGTTAAATTTGGTTGCCTTGGGAAACTTCACCAAATTTTGAGAACTTTTTTGATCCCCTTAAGACATCCTATTAGGATATATCTTAAATTAATACTTAATTATATCAATTGTGATTGAACATGAGATGTGTACTTTTAATTCTTTGATCCCCTTAGATAACCTATTAGGACCCCTTAAGACATCCAATTAAGACATAAATTATATTAACATTAACACTGTTTTTGTATAACTTTTATGATTGTTATGATGATTCATCCTAAATTCTAGTACTTAATTATATTAATTTTGATTAAACATGAGACATGTACTTTGAAGTCTTTGATCCCCTTAAGCAAATTTTGAGAACTTATTTGATCCCCTTAAGACATCATATTAGGACATATCCTAAATTAATACTTAATTATATCAATTGTTATGATGAGTCATCCTAAATATTAATACTTAACTATATCAATTGTGATTGAACATGAGACATGTACTTTGAATTATTTGATCCCCTTAAGACAACCTATTAGGATCCCTTAAGAAATCCTATTAAGATATAAATTATATTAACATTAACACTATTTTTGTATAACTTTTGTGATTGTTATGATGAGTCATCTTAAATTCTAGTACTTAATTATATCAATTGTGATTAAACATGAGATGTCTACTTCAAAGTCTTTAATCCCCTTAAGACATCTTATTATTTCACATTTGTATAATTTCACATTTTTTACTATGAATTGAAAATTTGTAAAGTACAAATATTTAAATGTACTATTAATTTCAACATAAATTTTGGCCTATCTTTGGCTCTGATTGGCATGTTGGGGTTGCTTGGTGGTCTTTCTTACTAGCCCTTCTCCTTTTTTGGAGTTTTGGCCTATCTCTGGCTCTAACTAGTGTGTTGGGGTTGCTTGGTGGTCTTTCTTGCTGGCCCTTCTCCTTATGTCCTTCCTATTTGGAAGCTATTATGAGAGACATGGGATGACTTTTCTTGGTAATAGTGGGGTGATGTGAATTTTAAGGATGTGGGATATGAAAGTGGAATAAGAGGTGGAAGCTTCCATGGATTGGTAAATTGAGGATGAGGATGAGGACCTTGAAAAGGATTTGGAGAGGAATTTTGGCTAAAGGCTTGGTTTCTATTCTTAAGGAAGTGATTTGTTTGAAAAAAATCCTCAAAGAAATGTGGTCTCATGGTGATGGAATGACATTCTATCACCATGAGACCACATTTCTTCGAGGCATTTTTTGAAACAACTCATTGCCTTGTCTATGTTATTGCTTACTATTATGCTTTGATAGATTTTTTCCAAGCATCCATAGTTTGTTGGAAAGCACCTGTTTTAGGATTTTAGCTATAGTAACAAGGAAGTGAATTGTTTGATAAAATGCTTTGGTAGACGTGTATGAAAAATGTGGTAGCATAGACAAGGCGGTGAGCTATTTGAAAAAATGCCTCAGAGGAATTGGGTCTCATGGTGATGGAAATCACCATGAGACCACATTTATTTGAGGCACTTTTTCAAACAACTCATTGCCTTGTCTATGCTATTGCTTACTATTATGCTTTTATAGATTTTTCCAAGCATCT
Organism: Sequoia sempervirens; assembly: GCA_007258455.2. Lineage (NCBI taxonomy): Eukaryota > Viridiplantae > Streptophyta > Pinopsida > Cupressales > Cupressaceae > Sequoia > Sequoia sempervirens. The sequence goes on along the minus strand of VDFB02105672.1, from coordinate 81,385 downwards.
ATAACATAGACAAGCCAGTGAACTATTTGAAAAAAAGCCTCAATAAAATGTCTCTCATGGAATGCCATGACAAGAAAATGTAGTTGGTAGCTACTCCTAGTTATTATTTATGCTATGTGAAGTAATTGCATCACTACTTATGTTGAATTTCTAAAAAACTATATTGTAATTGAAATTTTGTCATCTATCAACATCTAGTTATTAGTTATGTAATGTGAATTAATGCTTTGAGTTTGAAAGATGTGCAATGCAATGTAATCAATGATATGAATATAAACTACACAAATCTATTAAGTACAATTCATTAGTTAAAATCTTTATTCTATTACCTGAGTGAAGGTTTGAACTACACTACCACTATGAGTTGTTCTTGTGAAACCTCCAATATTAACCTATTCAACATCCAAAATTTGATATTAGAATACCATTCATATAACAATGCTATTCATATGTAATATTTATAATTATTTACTAGTTACTGATGTAGGAGCACCCAGGGTGTAAGAGCAATCTTGCATCACCCAAAAAGAATGTTGTTTCTTTTCAATAAGGGATAAATTTGGCAAGGTTACTATTTTAGTAAGTTTGCATTTATGCACAGTTGAACACTAAATCTTACACAAACCTCTAGAATGGTAAATTGAAGCCAATGACAAAGAAATCACTTCAATACCATTTGTCATTTGAGTGATATTAAAATTTTAGTTTTTGAAAATCCTAGTAAAAATATTTAGAGTCAATTTTGAGGCACTTAGAGGCTCCAGATGGGCCTGAAAATTGGTGGAAAACAAAGTTGTAATACCAAAATTAATAAAATTTCAAATATCTTCCTAAGGAATTTACACTTTCTAGAAGATTCTAGGGCGGTTACACTTTCCAAAAGATTCAAAGGTAGTTACACCTTCCAAATAGAGGATGTAAAGGGGGACTACAGAGAAGAGGCCAGAGCAGAGTAGATGGTGGCTCCGATTTGCAGATTTGAAAATTTATGTAATCAGAAAGCCCATGTGATGGAAAATATAATGTTATAATTTCATTTTCATTTCAGTGATAATAGAAAATATTTTCTTTCCTTCTTGAATTTTTTTGTGCCATTATCTGTTGTTTTTGTGAGTTTTAGATTGTAAGGGGAATTACCCTTCATCAAGTGGTATTAGAGCAGGAGTTCTTGAGCCTATAACAAAGTGTCGAACGTGAGGAATTTGCAACAGGACTTGTGAGTGTGGGTTGAGTTAAAGATGCCTCCAAGACTTGCCCAGTATGGCAGAGGTAGAGGCTGAGGTGGTGGAGAAAGAGGTCCACCTAGAGATGAAATCAAAGCCCTTAGAAGGAAATTAGAAACCTTGCAACAAGAGGTTTGAAGAAGAGATGTGTAATGAGATAGAGATGACAGTGAACATGAACAAAAGAAGAAATGGAAGAGGAAGAGTAGGATCCAATGAATCCTAGAGAAAGAAGATTGTTGCGAGCAATCTCAAGCATTGGAAAGAGACCTAAAATGGAGGTTTCAACTTTTAGTGGAAATCTGAATCTTGAAGAATTGATTGATTGAATCAATGACATGGAGGAATTTTTTGAGTTTAAGGAGATTGAAGATCCTCATAGAGTGAGGTTTGCAAAGAAAAAATTGAAAGGTCACGCCAGTATATGGTGGAAAGAGGTCCAGTTAGAATGATGAAGACAAGGGAAAGATAACATTTCTAGATGGGATAGAATGGTGTCAAAATTAAAGAAACAATTTATTCTAGTTGATTACAAATTGGAGTTTCTCAAGAAGATGTAGAGCTTGAGGCAAGGTACAAGGATGGTGAAAGAGTACACAAAGGAATTTCACAAGGTCCTGATTCAGACAGGATATTTTGAGGTGAATAAAGAGAAACTTGCTTGTTATATTAATGGGTTGAAGCCAAGCATACAGGAAGAATTGACATTGGTAAGAATGACCACCATTGAGGACTCTTATCAATTTTCTCTAAAGGTTGAAGAATGACTGAACAAGAGGTTTGAGAAAAAACAACGAGGTGGAGGCCATGGAGGAAAGACTAGTGGGTAGTCATATGGAGGTCGAAATGAAGATCAAAAGTAGGGTGAAGGCCCCAATAGCAGCCAAAACTAGAAAGGAGATAACACCTATTGTCCTTGTGATCAGACTAATGGAGGCCAAAGAGGAAGGGGAAGATTTGGATGAGGACCGGGAAGAGGAGGCTTCTATGGAACATGTTTCCAATGTGGAGAAGAAGAACATAGAGCATATGAGTGTCCTCAACATCAATGGAGAACAAATAGAAGACCTGAGGGTAATGCACAAGTTGCACATGTAGATGATGTTAAGTCTTCACATTTTGAGTAAGCAAAAAGAGGAGAGGTTCTTGATACCAGAAGAGCCTTGCTGAATGAGGAGGAGGAACCAACTCAAAGGAATAATTTATTTCATATGAGATGTAAGTGTGAAGGTAAAGTTTGTAATGTTATTATTAATGGAGGTAGCACTAATAACCTTGTTTCAGAAGAGATGGTTAGTAAGTTGTAGTTGGAGAGAAGAAGGCATCCAAATCCATATTGGATTACTTGGTTGTAGAAGGACCATAAATATTTGGTAAATGAATACTGTCTGGTAAAGTTCAAGATTGGAAACTACCATGATGAGGTATTGTGTGATATTATGCCTATGGATGTTTGTCATATGTTGTTAGATAGACCATGGTAGTTTGATCGACGAGCAGTATATGATGGACATGCCAACACCTATTCTTTGAAAAAGGATGGAGTTCATCATAAGTTGAAGCCCTTGAAAGAGGCAGACGAAAAGGTATGCAGTAATGCAAGAATTTGTTTGGTTGATGGTATGAAGCATGAGCATATGTGTTTTTCATTGATCTTTAGAGTTGATAAATAAGATACTACTGAGGTACCTATAGAGGTTTCAAAATTGTTGAATGAGTTTCAAGCTATTATTTCTGATAATGTACCTGAAGGTTTGCCTCTAGTGAGAAATACTAGTCATTAGATGGACTTGATTTCTAAAGCCAGTTTTCCAAATAAGGTAGCTCGTCGTATGACTCTAGAAGAGAGTGAAGAGTTGAACAGACAAGTGCAATAGTTATTGCAAAAGGGATTGATTAGAGAGAGTTTGAGTCCATGTGCAATACCTATAGTACTAGCACCAAAGAAGGATGGGGAATGGCAGATGTGTACAGATTCTAGAGCCATCAACAAGATCACCATCAAGTATAGATTTCCCTTGCTGAGAGTGGATCACATTATGGATTGTTTGAGTGGAGCTGAGTACTTCACAAAGATATATTTGAATAGTGGATATTACCAGATCTAGATTAGAGAAGGAGATGAATGGAAGACAACCTTTAAAACCAAGGAGGGCTTGTACGAATGGTTAGTCATGCCTTTGGGATAACCAATGCACCAAACACATTTATGCGGCTTATGAATGAGGTATTGAAAGAATTTTTAGGAAAATTTGTTATAGTTTATTTGGATGATATTTTTATTTTCAGTAAGACATTGGAGGAGAACTTGATGCATATTCGAAAAGTTTTCGAGAAGCTAAGGGAGGAGAAGCTGTTGATTAATTTGAAGAAATGTAGTTTTGTGAAGAGAGAGTTGGTGTTTCTTGGATTTGTTGTCTCAATAGAGGGTCTTAAAATGGATACAGAGAAGGTGAAAGCTATCATTGAATGGCCTACCCCGAGGAATGGTACAAAGGTAAGGTCATTTCATGGTATAGCAAGTTTTTATAGAAATTTTATTAAGAATTTTAGTAGTATTTTTGCACCTCTAACTGAGGTGATGAGATGGGATAGAAAAGAGTTTAAGTGGACTACAGGAGCAACTAAAAGTTTTGATATGTTGAAGAAGAAAGTTACAGAGCAACCTATTTTGGCACTTCCATATTTCAATAAGGTCTTTCAGGTAGATTGTGATGCTAATGCCATAGGAGTTGTTTTAAGTCAGGAAGGTAAGTCTGCTGCCTATTTTAGTGAGAAGTTGAATGATGCCAAGAAGAAATATTTTGTCTATGATCAGGAGTTTTATGCTATAGTTCAGGATTTGAAGAAATGGAGACACTATTTTTTGCCAAAAGAATTTGTTTTATATACTGATCACCAGGATTTGTAGTATCTCAATAGTCAAGGAAAGTTAAATCAAAGGCACTTAAAGTGGGTTGAGTTTTTGCAGAGTTATACCTTTGTCTTGAAGCATAGAAGTGGAAGGTCAAACAGAGTTGCAAATGCCTTGAGTAGAAGGAAAAAAATGTTGATAGAAATGAATATAGAGGTTTTTGGGTTCAATGAACTCAATAGTTTGTATCCTAAAGATCCAAACTTTGCAGAAGCTTGGAAAACTTGTTTGGAACCTATTACTTTAGATAGGACAAGATGGTTAGATTTCTTAATCCAAGATGGGATGTTGTTTAGAGGAAGCCAATTGTGCATTCCAAGGAGTTCTATGAGACATAATCTAATCAAGGAGAAGCATAGTGGAGGATTGGCTGGACATTTTGGTCAAGATAAGACCATTGCTCTTGTCTGTGAGAATTATTATTGGCCACAGTTACAACAAGATGTGAAAAATTTTCTACAAAGTTGCAGAGTATGTCAGATGGCGAAAGGAAAATTTCAAAATAATGGATTGTATCAACCATTACCTGTACCTGAGAGGCCATGGAAAGATATTAGCATGGAATTTTTTTCTTGGCTTGCCAAGGACACAGAGAGGGAATGATTCCATGTTTGGGGTGGTGGATAAATTTTTTAAGATGGCACATTTCATTTCGTGTCATAAGACCAGTGATGTTGTTCATGTTGTAGAGTGTTTTTTAGAGAGGTGGTGAGACTACATGGTCTACCGAAGAGTATAGTTTTAGATAAAGATAACAAATTTGTTGGTTGTTTCTAGAGAACATTATGGAAGAAGTTGAAGATAGATTTGAAGCTTAGTTCTGCTCACCATCCACAGTTTGATGGACAAACAGAGGTCGTCAATAGGAGTTTAGGTAACCTACTAAGATGCTTAGTAGGAGAAAAACTAAAGGGATGAGATTTGATTTTTCCATAGGCAATATTTGCTTATAACAATTCTTTCAATAGGAGCACTGGTAAATCACCATTTTAGATTGTATATGAGAGAAGTCTGAGGAATGCTTCTGAACTAAGAAAGATGGATTAGGGAGAGAAGAGTAGTGTTGAGGCTGAAAATTTTGTTGAGCACCTAAAGAATTTGCATGACGAGGTGAAGAAGCATATCAATAAGATGAACTCTCAATATAAGGCTAAGGCAGATCAGAAAATGAGGTATAAGGAGTTTCAAGTAGGAGATGAAGTCATGGTTCATTTGTGAAAGGAAAGGTTTCTAGTTGGTATATACAACAAGTTGAAGATAAAGAAGTTTGGACCATGCAAGATCCTGAAGAATCATGATTCAGGAAATGCATATGAGGTGGATTTTCTTGATGGAATTCATATTTCACCTGTGTTTAACATCTCAGATTTAACATAATATCATGAGGGAGGAATTGATGAAGAAATTATAGAGGCACAGTGGAATATTCCAGCACCTACTTTAGAAAAGGAGGATATAGAAGACATTTTGGATAGCCATGTGGGAAGAAGCACAAGAAACGAGCAATATGCAAAGTACTTGGTGAAATGGAGAGGAAGGTTGGTTGAAGATTCATCATGGTTATCTGAGTCTAAGGTTAACCGTCTTGGTTTCCCTCTAACCACTGAGAAGTGACAGGGTCACTTTTCAAATTACCTCGGGTGTCTGATGTAGGAGCACCTAGGGTGTAAGAGCAATCTTGCATCACCTAAAAAAATGTTGTTTCTTTTCAATAAGGGCTAAATTTGGCAGGGTTACTATTTTAGTAAGTTTGCATTTATGCACAGTTGGACACTAAATTTTACACAAACCTCCATAATGGTAAATTGAATCCAATGGTGAAGAATCACTTCAATACCATGTCATTTGAGCTATATTAAAATTTTAATTTTTGAAAATCCTAGTAAAAATATTTGAAGTTAATTTTGAGGCATTTAGAGGCTTCGGATGGTCTTGAAAATTGGTAGAAAATGAAAGTAGCTAGCCTTTAGACCTTACTTTATGGAAGAATATTTCTCGAGAGCTTTTTGAAAAGGTACTATAATAGAAAATCTGATGGTCAGATCAAAAGTTATGACCCCATGAAGTTGTAATACCAAAATTAATAAAATTTCAAAATATCTTCCTGAGGAAGTTACACTTTCTTGAAGATTCTAGGGTGGTTACACTTTCTAGAAGATTCTAGGGTGGTTACACCTTCCAAATAAAGGATGTAAAGGGGGACTACAAAGAAGAGGCCAAAGTAGAGTAGATGGTGGCTTCGATTTGCAGATTTGTAGATTTATGTAATTAGAAAGCACATGTGATGGCAAATATAATGTTGTAATTTCATTTTCATTTCAATGATAATAGAAAATATTTTCTTTCCTTCTTGAATTTTGTTTGTGTCATTTTCTGTTGTTTTTGTGAGTTTTAGATTGAAGGGGGAGTACCCTTCATCAGTTACATACCTCGGCAGTACATGTAGTGGAGTAAAAAATAGGTGGAGGGTCGGTGAAAACAATATCAACACTATGACTCTGAAATTTTATTACAATCATTAAACTAAATTAGTTAATCTTGCATTTCAAAAAATAAATTTAATAAATTAAATTCAATAAAAATGCTAACATTTACCTGAGTATCGAGGTTGAAATCCTCATTCAAGATGACATCTTCCATAGCCAACTAGGCAGTTGTAGACCTATCCTGCACATCAACTTCCTAACTATCTGTGGGGTCATATGTACAGGCCGACCCACAAACCTGATAAGAATGGGGTGGAGCCCTACCTCTCAAACTCTCCCATGGATAATGTTGTATTGCAAGACTCACACGTTGTATGATACTTAGGATCAAAAAATTAATAGAATGTAGAGTGTCCACCTCAACATCTCTTTCATGATGGAAGGGATAGCAATGTGCTCATAAGTTGGCCTAGTAAGTGCTCATCTTGCTTTCCACTGAGGATTGAGATGTGCACCTAGTCTATCTTGTGTCGAACCACCACCTCTCCCCTGAAATTCTTGCATATCAAAATAGTTGGGGATTTTGTTGAAGACAAACTTGCAGTAGTTTCCTCAAGAAATATTGTGGTACCTCATTATTGTTGCATGGAGGATGGTCAAAAATCATCCACCATCTCTTCCAAAAATTGTCCTTTATCCCTTGGTGGTTGCACCAATGGATAAGAAACCTCTTGTTATTAAGGTCAATATTTTTATTTGTACGTGGGTTAGTGAATAGTGAACACAAGTCATATTTGTATTTTTTTCATTTTTTACTTATTTTTGTGATAATTTATCTGCGTAAAAATCTCTACACTCCTACCTCTTATCCGCCCAACCACTTAATTGCTTGCTAATTGCATCTACATGTGTTAACATAGCTTGAAGTTAATTTGCAAGTGTGGTTCTTTTTGAGGTTAAAATTACAGGATCGTTCAACCTTACAATTAACTCCTCAATTTGTTTTTTGTTGTTTTCAATTTCCCCCATTAAATTTTGTTGAGTTCCAAGAGGATGTTGAGGAATTGTTGGATAATTTTTTTGTTGTGGTTGTTCATCAAGATTTTGTTGATGTGCTTGTTCATGAGGAGGAGAATTAGGTGGATTCTCAACTCTTGATAATTAAATAAATTAACATCCAAAACATATTAAATCTACCTATTCAACAACAAATTCACAAAAAATAAAATAAAATCTTACTCCTTGGATGATTCAGAGTAGGGGTGGAGGCTATCTAATCAATCACAATTCAATCAATCTTGAACAATCTTTCCACTTTGAAAACCCTAACTTGGTGTTGTCTCACAATTTCCTCATATTCCCTTGTAGCACATTAAACAGTGAATTTTCTTCATATATTTCAAAAGAGATGTCAAACCCACAAATAAATTGTTATTCCTAATACCCTTTATGGCCTTCTTTAACAATTTAAATTTGTGCATAGACTTGTTTTAGAACATCACCTTCTAAAATGGAATGCTACGCTGCCCTTAAGCCATATTAGGCTTCTTTTACAAAGCAACTTTATTGTTTTCCTTCCCCCAGACCACAAAGTTTCATTCCAAGACCTCAAAAAATTCATATGGGGTATGAAACAACAGTTTTTACCCATATAAACATTCATCAATTCATCAAAATTCAAAACCCTACTCCTACCTACCAATTCTAGCTTAATGCATTGAGATATTAGGCTAGGGCTTGCACAAATAGGGTTGTAACTCCATCCCCTACATCTACAATCACTTCCAAACTAAAAATCACCCTAAATATTTCCATTCCACCTATTTGCAGAAAATTTCACTAATGGAATGGTCTAAAATGCCATTTTTTCTACCAAACCCTCTTAACCTAGGGTTTTCAAACTGTTCTCAGTAATTTAGCTCTAAAAACCTTCAAACTTTATGAAATCAACTCAAATCAAATCCAAAACAAAGCTAGTTCATGCCTCCATCGAAAACAATGCAATTTAGATCATAATCACTCGGTACAAAACTATACAGAATGTTGTAGCAGCAAAAATGCACAAAAGATTGCATAAAACAGAGCACTTCTTATTGTTTGAACTTCAAAAACAACTTTTGAACCTTGCCTCAAAGTTTGCAAGGCCTATTTAAACTTGTTTAACTCCAAACCAACGGTTCATAACCACTTTTTGAACCAAATGACCGTTCCACTTCCAAAACATGACAAAATTGTAAAGTTCCAAAAAATTAACAACTTTCACTCAAATCGACCCCATGATACTTATTACATTGAAAATTATCTAAATAGACCTTATTACACCAAACATGACTCAAAACACCCAAAATCCAACATTTGACCATATTTACAAAATAAAGTTAGGTGCCCCTGCACCATACACCTAAGGAGAAAAGAATCTCAAGTTCACCTAAGATCAGCTCTTGGACTGTTGTGTCATGTTTCCTAATGTCTTCCTCTGTAATCCATGTTGCATCTTCATGAGGGAGACCTTGCCATTTGACTAGATATTCAATGTACACTTTATTCCTTGTTCTTGTCACTTCCTTTGTGTCCAAAATGCTCTTAAGCTTCAAAGGCTAACTTGGTGGTAGGTCCTTGACCCAGTCTTCATCTTGAACTTCTGGTGTACCTGCATCTTCACCTGCAAACATAGATCCTTTGAAAGGATAAAGGTCAGAAACTTTGAAAATTGGAGAGATAGCCACTCCAGGAGGGAGTTCTATCTCATAGGAATTTGCACCAAATTTTTGGACCACCTTGCATGGCCCAATATTTTTCATCTGCAACTTTGTATACTTCTCCTTAGGTAGCCTTTATTTCCTCAAATGTGCTAGAACCAAGTCTCCCACTTTGAATTGAACATCCCTCTTCTTCAAATCTGCTTGTTGCTTATACTTCTCCACATGCTTCTGAAGATTCTCTTTCACTTGCTAATGTATATCCTTCATTGCAACTGCAAAATCTTCACTCTCAGCACTCCTTCTCTCCATACCAGTCAAATATATAAGCTCAAACACTCCCCTTGGATTCAATCCATAGACTATCTCAAATGGGCTCTTTCCAACACTTCTATTGATCGAGTCATTATATTCAAACTTAGCTTGTGGAAGAATGAGATCCCATTGCTATGAATGCTCTTTTTTCAAACATCTGAGAAGGTTTCCAAGACTCCTATTGACAACTTCAGTCTTCCCATCTATTTGTGGATGATAGGCAGAGCTGAATGTCAAGTAAGTTCCCAATTTCTTCCAAAGAGTCCTCCAAAAGTGACCTACAAACTTGCTATCTCTGTTAGACACAATTTTCAATGGTAATCCATGGATTCTAACTACCTCCTTGAAAAACAACCCAACAATGTAAGAAGCATTATTTATGCATTTGCATGCTATGAAATGAGCAATTTTGCTAAATCTATCAACAACAACAAACACACTATCAAATCCCCTTTGATTTTTGGGTAAACCCAACAAAAAATCCATGCTAATGGATTCCCATGGCCTGTTTGGAATTGGAAAAGGCTGTTAAAGACCTGCATTAGTGCTTGAACCCTTG
>VDFB02105672.1:0-68849 GCA_007258455.2 Sequoia sempervirens | reverse complement strand
CACCAACTATGTTCTCCTTTCACCACCATGTGATGTAGAAGGTTGTTTCTCTGAGCACTTCCATGCTTGATGGCCAAATTGATTGCATTGGTAGTATCTCCTTGAAAAATGTGCTTGAACCTCTACCTTTTCCTCCAAATTTTCCTCTACCATTAGGTCTCCTACCTCTGAAACCACCTCTTGACTTTGAGCCTTGTTCTTGTTTCCCACTTGACTCTCCTTGTGCTTTTTGTGATTGTCCTCTTCCACCAAAAGATCCTCTACCCTTGAAGTTCTTTTCTTTTCCTCTACTTTATTTTTCTTGCCTTCTTTTCAATTTCTCTTCTGCTCTAACAGGCAATTGGAAGCACTCTTCCACCATTCTAGGGGTAGCAAGACTCAATTCATCTTGAATATTGAACCTGATTCCATTCATATATTTTTGCTATCTTCTCAACTTCATCTTCAACATGACCTTCTCTAATGCTCAATCTATGAAACTCCTCTATGTAGGCCATGACATCCATCTCTTTTTTCTTGGTATTTTGCAACTTTCTAAAAGTTTGGATTACATAGTCATTTGGAAAGAATTGAATCTTAACCTTAGACACCATCCTATCCCATGAATTTATTTTTGCTTTTCCATTTTTCACTCTCTCTTCCTTTACATAGTTCCACCAAGTTAGGGTAGGGCCTTTCAACTTTGTTTTAGAAAACTTTACCTTTTGTTCTTATGCCACCTCCTTGTATTCAAAGTAATTGTTTAGTGTATCAATCTAGTCCAACACTTCTTCACTATCCATCTTCCCACTATACATGGGAAATTCCATCTTCACCTCAGAAACATCTTAACCATCCTTTTTTCATCAGGATCCAACTCTTGCTCATGGGATCTTCCTTGAGGGTTTTCATCCTCACCCTCTTCCTCTTCCTCTCAGTCACTCTCATCTATAGTGGCCTTATCTCTTCTTTGGTTTGTTTCCAATGCTGCAAGTCTGACTAAAAGAGCTTCTTGAGACTCCATCATTCTTATTTCCCTAGCAATGACTGCACTACCTTTTAGAGGTATCTTTCCTTCTTCAAATTGTAACTTTTCCTTCTTCAAACTTCAACCTCTCTCCTTCAAATGATCAAAACCTATCCTCTGATACCAATTTGATGTAGAGTAGGCGTGGAGGTTGTCTAATAAATCACAATTCAATCATTTTTGAACATTTTTTCCACTTTGAAAACCCTAACTTGGTGTTGTCTCACAATTTCCTCATATTCCCTTGTAGCACATCAAGCAACAAATTTATTCCATATCTTTCAAAAGAGATTTCAAACCCATAAATAAATTTTCATTCCTGATACCCTTTATGGCCTTCTTTGACATATCCAATTTTTGCATAGACTTGTTTTAGAAAATCACCTTCTAAAATGGACTGCTACGATGCCCTTAAGCCTAATTAGGCCTCTTTTACAAAGCAACTTTATGAATTTCCTTCCATAGACTACAAAGTTTCATTCCAAGACCTCAAACAGTTCATATGGGGCTTGAAACAACAATTTTTACCAATAGAAACATTCATCAATTCATCAAACTTGAAAACCCTACTCCTACCTACTAATTCTAGCTTAATACATTGAGATATTAGGCTAGGGCTTACACAAACATGATTGTAACTCCATCCCCTACATCTAAAATCACTACAAAACTAAAAAACACCCAATGCCATTCCACCTATTTGCAGAGAATTTCATCGATGGAATGGTGTAAAATGCCATTTTTTCTACCAAACCCTCTTAACCTAGGGTTTTCAAACTGTTCTCAGTAATTTGGCTCTAAAAACCTTCAAACTTTATGAAATCAACTAAAATCAAAGCTAAAACAAAGCTAGTTCATGCCTCCATTGAATACAATGAAATTTAGATCATAATCACTCAATATGGAACCGTACAAAATATTGTAGCAGCAAAAATACACAAAAGATTACAGAAAATAAAGCACTTCTTATTGTTTGAACTTCAAAAATAACTTCTGAACCTTGCCTCAAAGTTTGCAAGGCCTATTTAAACTTGTTCAACTCCAAACCAATGGTTCATAACCACTTTTGAACCAAATGACCATTCCACTTCCAAAACATGATAAAATTGCAAAGTTGCATAACAACTTTTGCAACATTTGCAAAAGCGTAACAAATTTCACTCAAACTGGCCCTATGAGACTTATTACATTGCAAATGGTCTAAATAGACCTTATTACACCAAACATGACTCAAAACACCCAAAAATCCAACATTTGACCATATTTACAAAATGAAGTTAGGTGCCCCTACACAATTGGAGCTTCCCATTGACGTGGCAACATTTTGGCGAAGAAATAGCAGTGATTCAATGAAGAAAATTTATGAATTTTAGGTATCCACAATGTGAGCACACCTTGGAAGCGTTTGTAGACCGTAGATGAAGAGATGTGACAATCTAAAATGATTTGGATTTTCTTTTTTTTTATTATAAAGACTCATAACATGCTCATGTTATAATGCAAACTCATTGTGACCGAGCCTTACGCTCGATCACACCAAGCGATAACGCGAGCACATTATAATGCGAGCATGTTATAATGTGCTCATGTTATGGATTTTTAATTTTTTTTAAAAAACTTGGCCACTTTTTTCCCCCCCAAATTTTTGCACTCACTTGTGTCTCAACCTTTGAGTCCTAGCATTTAATTTTATTATTATTTGATATTAATTAATTATTTCTTAATTTTTTTACTTCCTAATTGAAACAAAGAGAAAAAAGGTGATCCTAAGTCTAATGCAAAGAACCTAGGAATAGTTGTGGCCTTTTCTTAGAGTTTCATTAAGATAGAGATCAACAAGGTGATTAGATTGACTTTTAACCATAAAGGTGAGCCAATCAGACCTAGATCTGCATCTTTTAGAGTCTTGAAATGAATTAGAATTAGTTTTCCTTGATTAACCTGATTAACCTAATTAGACTATGAACCCTAGAATATGAAAATTGTAAGCTTCCGATAATTGAGAGACTAAAATAGATATTTACAGGCATATTTGGGAAGGGCGGGGGATTGTGTACCTATCTTGAAAATTTGATGTTGGTCTGAATAAGAGGACATAGGCACCCAAGGGCATATGAGTCCTTGTAGGGGTGTCCTGCTCCACTTTTGCAATTCTTTGATGTTAGATCTGAGACTCATTTTTGCATGAAAACTTATCGGATCACTGTCAGATAATTTTGTAGGTGAGTTTCTATGAGTTGATAGGGTGTAGGGCTTTGAATGTAATAGGATAAATGATGTTCAAACTTCCTTCAATCTTCTTCAAACCTAAAACTTGCACATTCAAAGAGATAGGAATTTTTTTTTCATTTAGGGGCTTTCCTTAGTTAGTGTTTCCACTTCCACAATGGCAATGTCAATGATAAATGGATAAATGATATGAAGAAATGATGAATCAACAAAGTGGTACAACCCACCATCCTTTAGTGGCTTCCTTGAAGGAATGAAGTCATGCACATCACTTCCTTGGATTGTACTTGTTTGATTGCTTGAATTGCTTGGAGACCTACAACAAGGGTTGGCCTTCATTTGAACAATGATAACATAAACACATATGAACTCACATAATATTTGACATAATGTTAGGATTGTTGAAAAATGAGGTGTTTTCTTAGCTTAATACTCTGTAAAAATTTAATATTGCTGATCTAAGTAAGCTCTTTCTTTGTTACATATATTATTTGTGTGTGATTATCTTGATTAATTCATTTTACTGTTGTAGAATGAAGAGAGAAGTTGATAGAAGAACTAGACAAGATATTAGAAAGATTACACAAGATATAACGTGGAGAAACCCTTTCGGGAAAAAACTCCACCAAGAATTATTCTATTATTCAATCTCTGAATTACAATAGCTCCAATTCTTGCTTGAGAATGCTTCTTCTATCTTTACCAATCTTCTTCACACCTGCAAATAATAATTATGAAAACTCTCTTCAACTTGAATGAGATATAGAGACAATATGCAACCTTGTAATCTCCAAATGGTGATCATTACAATGCACAAGCTCAAGCCCTTGAAAAGGTACACCATATTGCTTCAAGTTGAGTTATTTTGTGAAGACTAAAGCTTACAACATGTGCTCCATGCATTTGGGCATCCCAAACTGAAGCTACAACTTATCCTTCACTTTGGTGATAATTCCAAAGCTCCTCCTCAAAGTTGGCGCCCATTAGTAATCCTACTTAACTGATCCTTTAGAAATATCTTATCATGCAAGAGAGGTAAATCCAAGAAAGCATCTTGGGTGCCCAAGTTGGCTCCAAGTGATTTCTAGTTAACTGAAACATTTACTCAACACCATTCACGCAAGAATGGTTGACCCCTGTTAACTGGAGGTAGTTCTTGTTATCTGTCATACAACTCAATGTTATTAGCCATGTGTTCCAAGTTAATTGAAGTTAACTAACATACAAATGAAACTAACTGAAGACAATTGAACCATAACTGAACTGAACTGAACTAAACTGAACTGAATTGAACTAAACTGAATAGAACTAAACTAAACTGATTCTGAACTAAACTGAGTTGAAATTCAAGCATGCAAACATCAAATCCTAACTCCTAGGATCTTTACATGCATACAAAAGTGTTAACTGTTACTCTGTATAGTTAACTGAACACAAGTTGGGTGTCACCTTACCATGTGGGTGCCCCATGTGCCCCTATTATTTAGGAGTCACTATGGATGCTCATGCTCCTTGCATTGGGGTAATTGCAAATGTCAATAATCATCTAGAATTTGGCTAAGTAAAATATTAATCTCATCCTAATCTTGGTGGTGTTGTTGAACACATTCCAAAGTCAGGAGATACATGAAATAATTAATGTTTAGAAGTTTACAATTAAATGGCATCATTTCCAACAAAGGATCTTAAATTATTGCAATAAATCCATTGAAATTTTTTCTCTTGAATTCTCTTGACTAAGCTCTTGACAATATTCTGATGGTAGTTGTTAAAAGTAATCAATTGTGAAATTTTAACACTGACATATTCAAATTTGGATCTCAGTAAAATAGGGGGACTGGAATGCCATTTTCTAGGATTTAGGGTGTTGGGGGAAAAACATTAAATAAATGCATTTGTTCAATGCTTGCGATTTCTTGAAAAATGGTAAAAATAGGCTATAGGATGCATAATTTAGGAAATTAGGTAATCAATTAGGCTCAATAATTTAGGTGTAATGCCCAATCTAAAATGAGCTAATAAATCACAACTAGTTAACTAAAAATTTAAGAAGAAATTAATTGAATTAATAAAGATAAAGGACCACACTTGATAAAGAATTTCCTTAATAATATGAATATAAAGAATAACGTTGATATAAAGAATAATCATAATTCATTAATAAATACTTCCATATTTTGCTAAACTATTTCTTTATGACAAGAATTTGAAATGACTAAATTCAATGGTACATTGCAAATTGAATACATTAATTTACAATCTTTATTTGTCTCATAAAATTAGTGCAGTAACTATATAATCATTTCACAGTTTAATACATGAAATATATAGAACAATATTTGTTAAAATATACAATTCAATGAGATCCAACAAAGACACTTTATAATCAACAATTCTGAATGTATCATCAATTCAATAAGGAACTCATAAAATAGATCTTCTTCCATAATTCTAGATGATGTTTTATGAACTTGCAAACACTGAATAGAGTACCCCAGTCTTGCTCTCCTCCTAGTCATAGGACTGATATGTCCACCTCGGAGTGGGAGACAAAATTCAAATGCTCAACATAGAATAAATTCAAAAAAAAAACATAAACAGTGACTCACACATACAGAATCCGATTGTGGAATTCTTGTAAAGGGGCAGAAGAGGGATTCCCTTCCCTCTTGGGGAATAACAAATTTTCAAAACATTCAACCAATATTCAACACACAATTCTTTCGTTTACAATGCCTCCAAAACTAAATTCTTCTATTCACAACACCTCCACAACCAACCACTCCACAACCAAATTCTTCCATTCACAACACCTCCATTCACAACCACTTCACAACAAAATTTTCCACTTAGCACACCTCCATTTAAAACACATATATACATAAATCCCCAAGAGAGGCTCTATGTCCTTCTCAACCCCAAAGGAAGGAGGCTCTTAGCCCTTAGGTGAGATCCACTCCTTATACACACCCAAACCCCCATTACACAAGCAAGATTCTACACAAAATAGAAAATAACACAAATTTTCGCAACACAAACAAAATCTATAAAAAATTCAATAACCATATCAAAATTTTCCAAATCAAAACATAAAGTTGACCTTGGTTGCCTAAGCTAGGATACACCCAATAACTAGAGCAAAGTATTCAATACCTTCTCTTTGTTAATGTCCTTCTACCACTAATTCCTTTCAACCAAAACCCAAGAAGCAAGAAACTTCACATGGCAATAGAATTTCCCCAAATGAAGAAAAGCAGTAAAAAGAAGTGACATAACAACTATACTAATTTCTTCTTAAAATAGAATTCCTCCCAACTCTTCAACTTCCCTCAAAACATAAACCAAATGAAAAGATTATTCAATTAAAATATTTTCCCCTCCACAAATAAACTCGCATAAAATTCAAGCCACTCTAAACATTAAAACCCCCTTAAAAATTAAAAACCAATAATTAAACATTTGGCATTTGGACTTTGTCTCCAATACTTAAGGAACGTGGGTTTTCCACTTACAACAAATCATTAAAAACATTAGTACATTTGAAGATTTATAACCAAAATGTTAAATACAAACATTGAAATCTACCAACATAAAATAATTACAAGATCTATCATAATGATAAAAAATATTTATTCATGCAAAAATTAAGCATTTAGCCAAATTATTTCATGATAAAATTATTTTATTAAATAAACATATTATTTATACATAAATATCTAAAAATACATATTAAACATTTATTCCCATAATCCAAAACAATAATATCCATAAATTAAAATCTCAACATCAACTATAATATAAAATCAAACCAAAGTCTCTAGAATTATACTAGCTATGCCTCACATTCTCCCCCCTAGTCTCAGGCTTCCTCCTGGAAGCTATCAAAAAATATGGAATTAAGATCTCATCTCGGTTGTATTCTCCCATGTACAAATAATCACAAATTTCCACTAATAGAAATGTACTAATAAACTATTCTCATTGAATATAAAGAATCTTTGATGGAAATTAAATATAATAAACGTCTGATAATCTCTACTACCATACTAATAGTTCAATTTGGTAATTCACACTCTTAACAATTAACTAAGAACATTTAATTTTTTACCATTTTGCTAAACCAAGACCTATACATTGCACAACCATTAATAATATCCATCATGATTAGATCATTATCCCCTGTTACTCAACAAGGATGTTTAACTATCTAGTGGACCACAAAATTATTCAATAGTGTTAAACACTATCTTACTAGGATTTCCAAGATTAGAAGGTGTGCTATCTTTAGACAATCATAAATGATCGAGAGATTGTTAAGAGATCATATTTTCACAAAGCAACATATATGGTGCCTTATGTTTCTACATTTATATGAGATGTTAAAAAAATGTTAGCCTATGCTCAATTTTAAGGAATTTGTCTATTATGAAGTTGCCTAAGTGAATATTTAATGTGTTTAGGGAACAACTCACCATTGGACATAAGGTTGATATCTATAAAATTCAAGCTTCTATATTAATGATGAATAGACATAGAAATAAATTCTTTTGCAAGGGCTTTCACAAGGAAATGTTCCAATAATTTTGAGGTATAATATTTTAGAATTTGATAATATGTGCAAATAGTTAACATTTTATATTGATAGGATTTTCATTGTGGTGTTGTCAGAATGGTCCTTCTCCATGATTAAATGTATATACCATATTGATTTTTCATAAAACCATGAATTCTTGTTTCCAACATTAAAATATAATACATTCATTTTATACATATTTTTTGTATTGTATGTAAACTAATTATAGATTTAATAATAACAATTTTCATAGAGATGCTAACATTTCAATATTTTATCTTGTATCTCTCTTGTAAAATATATCATTGGGTTGCAATACAAATACCTCAATGGTTAAATAATTCCTTTGTACAATAGTAATGGGAAAAGTTCCATCATTTTGTTATCATATCATTAAAAGCATTTAAAGTTAAATGTAAGTAGATTATTTCTCATTTCTTATTTTATGAATCATTCTTAAAATTTTAGTTATTTTGTTGTGATTTAATTGTTAAATCGTGGGGAGGGAAATACATTAGGGGGAGCAAAACACAGTGTGAAATTGTAAAAGGTGACAATTTATGACACTACACTAAGTTATAATATCACTTTGTGGGACCAATGGTGAGGTGGCATCCTACATGGCAAGTGATGAATATGACAAGTAGGAAGTTGGGAACCCACTTAGAGGTCCTATTTTTATGGCTAACTTGGTGGCCTTTGTCATACATTTCAATGTCATGTCTGTGACAAACTATGACAACTTGTTATGACAGGTTATGATAGTTGTAAGAGTTATGTATGATAGTAAAGCTACAAGTAAGGAGATGCCTATGTTTGCATTTGGTAGCTGCATGTGTGAAGGTTCCTTGCATGTTGAGTTGTAGCTAATTATGAGGAAAGAAGTGTTGAAATTAGAAAAAAACCTTAATTTATGGGCCCTAACTATGATAATGTTCCATAATGGACTCGTGTACACACCTAGACTTTGGACTTGGTTTTGGCATGTTTTTCACACCCTCTCTTCATTTGGAGTTGTATAATAGGTGATGCCTTAGTGCATTTGTAGAATGATTGATTGATTAATTGTTGAGATGACATTACACTATCAGAATTGTTCCAAATTATTGTAATAGTGTGATAACTCTAAAGAGAATTGTTTTGATATTGTATTATAACCTTTGTTGTTGAATAATACATATTGAGTTGTGTGTTTGGAGTGTGGGTTTTTTTCGAAAGGGTTTCCCATGTATATTTGGTGTTATGTATTTTTCTTGTACATGTGGTGTTGTTCATGTTTACCTATTATGTGCATCTTCTTTGTTGAAACTGAATAAGGGTTTGTAGTTTTAAAAATTGCACATTCTCTCCTCTAATAGATTTGTGTAGGAATCTATTTCGTATACCTGACTTGCTTTCATGGCCATACTCCACTTTCATAAATCCAATAATTGGATAGATGCAAGGATATTTGACAAAGATATATAGGGGACAAAATTATAGATTATGTGGAAAAATTCACTAAAGTAACTATAACTATTTGGGAATGGAATTTTTTGGATAAAATAGAATTATTGTAGCTTAGGAAAATCAGAATTAAGATTATTAAACACAATAAATAAACTTGAAATTCCTAATCTAATGATAGAGAAAAAAGAAGTGCCTGAAAGGAAAAAATGAAGAACAATTTCACCATAATCTTCATGCCTCCATTGAATGACCTCCATCATCCTTCTCCATTTCATTATGAAATAGATGAATGCCCTTAGATTTGTAAACCTACAATGAAAGCCTAAAGCAAATGACAACAAAATATTGAAGAAACTAATTATCTCAACAACACAATAACCTATAAATTCAAGATTTTCTAAGATCATGAAAATGATAAACAACAACGCTATTTATAGAGAGCCAAATGGAAAATGGACGATTGAGATTGAAAAGACATTAATTCGATCAATGCAAGAAATTAGATGAGACGAGATGAGATAAGATCGAAAGTGAAGGAGAAAGAGGAAACTAACTAATTTTTCAACAAAATCAATTAGTTCAAAGAGGAAAGTGAATTTTAAAATAATGGAAACATTATCTCATTGCAAGAGGAAAAAAATGAGTTAAATTTTTGATTAAATAGAAATTTAATCCAAAAAGTGAGAGAAAAGATGAGTCATTTAATTAAATAAAATTTAATTAACTTGTGACAGAAAAGATAATAGTGAATAATTAAATAGTTAACATAATTATTTAATTATAGTGGAAAATGCCAAATAATTAAATAAATATAAATTTATTTAATTATAGAAGTCAAAGATATTAGTGACACAATTAAATAAATAACAATTTATTTAATTAATCAAAAGAGGATGTAGAAGGATAAAATGAATTAATTAAAAAAAGACTTTACGGCATTAGACAATAATTCAATAATTAAGATTATTTAATTATCAAGGATGAAAAAGGGGTTTTAATAAAGTCACAGTCCTAGTGATAATTTTCAGTGTCTACATTTGCCCCTCTTTGAGATGATGTTGTGACTAAGAGAAGTAACATCATTTCAAAGAATAAAACATAGTGGGTAGGAAAGGGATTAGTACTAGAAGCATGGTGCCCTAGTCACTAGCGACGATGAGGAAGGATGACAAGGAGGTAGTGGTATGCCCCCTCGAGAGGACATGCGGGTTGAAAGAACACGAGTGTGCTGTTGAAATGGATGAGAGGACTAAAGGATGAAGGATAAAAGGGTAGAGAAAAATAGAGAAGGATGATTAAAATATGGATGGAGAGGGAGGATGAAGTATCATCATGCTGCAATGATATGAGCAACCTAGATTTGATATTGTACTTGACGTTATCCACCAAGGTATAAGGAACTAGGATGACAATGTGTCAAGTACGTGATAAAAAAAGGTCAAGTACAAACATATGCCCCATAACACCATGATATGGAAGACCATGATGCCCTTGTGACAATAGAATGTAAAAGAACATGATAAATACGAACAATGATAAAACACACAAGCAACAAGCAAGCATGCACAACAAACCAAAAGCAACCAAGGACTATGCTTCAAGGAAAGTTGAAAACCAATTGATGGATTGATTGATGATGATGACGTTGTTTGACGTGGGAAGGAAACATCCTGAAATAACGTGAGGATTGGGTAAGACATATCCCTATGATGATAATGTGACTAAAGGATCAAGGTTCACAACAAGGCTAGAAACAAAGACAAGGGATGTTTTGAATGATGCGCTAGATTGCAAGATTAGATTGCATGGATTATGATTGATTGCATTTGGATGGAATAGATTGGGATGATTAGATTGGAAGGATAGAGGATAAATGGATTGGATAAGATAATATTGGGTGGAGGATTGAATGATATCCAATGACAATGGAGGACTAAGACATGGTAAAGGATGGAAGGATGAAAGAATTCTATGGATAGGAGAGAGGACTTCAGATAATGGATGGTGATGGGAGATAGGATGATGGTGGAGGAAGGATAGGAAGATGGAGCTCTAAGGACTAGTTACAAAGGACTAAGAATCTAAGATGCCCCACACTAGAGGTAGTGAATCGTGGATGGAAGATGATAAGTGAAGTATGATGTGGAAGGATAGTGCATAAAGGACATGAATGGTAGAGGAAGTAGGGCTTGCATTATCAAAAGCATGAATGTATATTTTTCCCCTAGCCTTATCAAGATCAAAGGTGAAAAGAGAGGGTCACTTGGATAGGATGGGAGGATAAAGATATGAGAAGGGATGCATGATGGAGGATATGGATAGGATGATCAAGATCAAGTGGATAGGATATGGATGCATTGGTATTTGACCCCTAGGCTCTTCATCAAGATCAAATATGGGAAGGGAAGATGGATTTGGATAGGATGAGGGACATGGAATGAATGATATGGATAGGATAAGAAGGATGGAAGGATGTAATGCATGATGTATATGGAGATACTTAGCCTTGTCAAGATAAAAGGAGGGAAAAGAGGGGATGAATGTAATTAGGATAATGGATAGGAAATGATGGATAAAGGGGGCTGTGGTAGGTAGGATAACATGGATGAAACTTCCCCCCAAGTGTAGAGTGTAAGAGGCTAATGAATTACACATGATGCCTATTTGCTAGGTTTTCATCATGGTACTTATCCAAGGTGCCACAAGAAGTGGTTTTCACCATTGGACGAATGATTTCTCTTTACTTTTTATTTTTCATTTTTCTTCTTTTTCTTTATTTTTTTTATTTTTTTGTGTTTTTTTGGTGTCACCAAGATGCTTGTTTTCGAGGTTTTCATCAAGGCGACAATTTTTTTGGTATTTTTTAATATTTTTGGATGGTTTTTCTATTTTAGTTGATCACTAAATGTTTTGAATCCATTGATGGTACTGTTGTAGAGACTAGGGCCATGATATGCCAATAATGACCTTTATGAAGTAGTTTCCTTGTTAGGATCATAACGCTTGCATACAACTAATTGATGTCATTGTGATCCTTGTTGATACTAGAGTTGGCCTTATTAGAATACACACATCACAATAGAGTTCCATGAGAGTCCTTATGATAAAGAGTTGCTACCAAGATGTTACGGATTTGTGACATGGGATTTTTGAACTTTAGGCAAGATGTAGAATTATGACGGATGAATGTAGACGTGGAAGGATTATTTGGACATTTCCAAACTTGGGATGTTGGATGGTTGAGTTTGGAATTTTGATTGGGATAGCATTTGGAACCAACGCTTTATATGCCTTGCTTGATGACCATTTTGAAGGAGGTGGACATTTATTATATGTGGGAGTCCTCTTTTCTTATGGCTCCACATTTTGATTGACTTTTGGATTTGGAATATTTTTGTTGCTTGGTCCATTTTTCTTTGGGATCCATTTTAACTTCATTTGTCCACTTGGATTTTTGTTTGATTCGATGGCCTTTGACACTTGATTTTGAACTTTGGATTTGTAATAATTTTCTTTTTGTTGGTTCCAAAAGAATTGGGAATGATGGTTTGTAGTGTGGATGGAAGGGGTGTTGGCAACAACCTTATGGTAAGAACTACTTAGAATTAAGATTATTAAACACAATAAATAAACTTGAAATTCCTAATCTAATGATAGAGAACAAAGAAGTGCATGAAAGGAAAAAATGAACAATTTCACCATAATCTTCATGCCTCCATTGAATGACCTCCATCATCCTTCTCCATTTTGCTATGAAATAGACGAATACCCTCATATTTGTAAACCTACAATGAAAGCCTAAAGAAAATGACAGCAAAATATCGAAGAAACTAATTATCTCAATAGCACGATAGCCTATAAATTCAAGATTTTTTGAGATCATGAAAATAATAAATAGTAGCACTATTTATAGAGAGCCAAATGGAAAATGGATGATCAAGATTGAAATGACATTAATTCGATCAATGGTCGAAATTAGACGAGACGAGATGAGATAAGATCGAAAGTGAAGGAGAAAGGGGAAACTAACTGATTTTTCAACAAAATCAATTAGTTCAAAGAGGAAAGTGAATTTTGAAATAATGGAAACATTATCTCATTGCAAGAGGAAAAAAGCGAGTTAACTTTTTTATTTTAATAGAAATTTAATCCAAAAAGTGAAAGAAAAGATGAGTCATTTAATTAAATAAAATTTAATTAACTTGTGACAGAAAAGCTAATAGTGAATAATTAAATAATTAACATAATTATTTAATTATAGTGGAAAATAAAAAATAATTAAATTTATAAATATAAATTTATTTAATTATAGAAGTCAAATATATTAGTGACACAATTAAATAAATAACAATTTAGTTAATTAATCAAAAGAGGACGTAGAAGGATAAAATAAATAAATTAAATAATTAAGATTATTTAATTATCAAGGATGAAAAAGGGGTTTTAATAAAGTCACAGTCTTAGTGATAATTTTCAGTGTCTACAATTATCAAATTCATAAAAAATCCAAATAATCAAAAGAACTAAGCAAACATACAATCTTTAGCAATGAAAAGGAAGATCAACTTATTTGGGCTATTGCCAAATATGAAATATATATTGTAAAGCAATAATATGAAATCCTAAATCATATAGAGAACATCCCTATTTGGCAACAAAGGCAACAAATTTATGTTCTAGTTGTCTCTCCCTCACAAAATAACTACCTATGCATGGATGAAGGACAACTTTTGGTTTAGATGTATACTTACTCAATTTTTTGTACTCTGATATATAAAGACAATGACATCTATGTAATCCAATTGTTTCCATAAAAAATGGGGCTTAATCAAATGTCCCTTCCACCCACCCCTCTTGAAAACATTCATGGGTGTGGTGAATTAAACCAACAAATGAAGAAGAATTGAGAAAAAATGAGAAGGCTTCTACCTATAAGTGATAGGTTAAAGCTAAATTTTAATAGAACTTCCTATGACAACCTAGATTAAAACAATAAGATAATATGCACATTTTTAAAAAAAATGCTTCCAAACATGAATAATGAAATTGAATTCTAGACTCTTCTAGCTAATCTACATTTATGTGAAAGCAAAAATATAAATAATCTAGACATTGAAGAGGACTTGCAAATTGTAGTCTATAAAGAGAAATGTAACAAATTAGAAGCTCAAAAATATCCTTTCACATATTTGGTCACTTCTAGATGAATTGGATAATTATACTATCCATCACTTCCTTAGGGGAGAAAAAAATATATTATTAGCTGATAGGCTATTTATTGTGGGCACAACCCACCGAAATTGTCTCGCACTTGAGAAATTCCGCCAAAAAATTCTGCCAGAAAATTGCAAAAATCATACAGTTAGATGACTGAAAATTTGTTGTTACAAATCACTATTAATATTTCGGCCAATAAGGTTTGTAATCCTTATCTTAATAGCTCTGGCATTGTGTTGTTGTCATAACAATGCAATAAGGCTGAAAAAATCTTGCAGATCTCCAACCCTCAAACTCCTATATTTTCATATCTACTTTTGTTTATTGTGAATAGATTGAAGCGACAATTGAAGGGAGATAGGTTGAAGCAGCAACTTAATAGATGAGAGATATTTTTCCATGGTAGGGTTTATTAAATTTTCCCTCCAAACTTTGCCCTTTTTTTTCATTGGCATTGTTGACACCACAACACAATTTGTGCAGAACCTTGAGGTAAATCATTTGCCATAGTTTCAGTGAATTTTAATATTTTGGAATTTGTAAGTGACCTCAAAATAATTTTGTGATTTTGTTAGGGTTTCAAATCATATGGCTTGAATTTGATGCATATAGCATGTTTTATTATTTTTGGAGTGTATACTAAATGAATTCTAAGGGTTGATATTTTGGGTGCAAAACACTTAGTGCAGTTCTATTTTTCTCTACAACCTACTCCATTGGGTGAATTTAAAATGTTTGGAGCTTCTTGAAAATTATTCTCCACATTTTCAATAACTTGATATGAATCCAAAAGTATTCCTCAAAATCCTAAGTACTAAACCTAATGACTGGCCTAACACGGAGTAGAAACCAACCACACCATGCTATATCGATGAAACAATAAGGACAACTTAAAGGTTAGAGGTTCCCCTGCATGCAACCCATGTCATTTGTTTAAGCCATTCAACCCTTAGAACATGAATATCCCTGAATATCCCCATATATGTGAAGAACACTACAACCTGAGACTAAAACTCATAACTAAATACTTGCTGAACTAGAATTTTTATTGTATTAGCAAGAATAAAGCATGCAAATTGCATTTAAATATACACCTTGAGATTAAAAAATAAAAACTAAATCTCATAGCACCAATATGAGTGGAAGTAAGGCATGCAAGGTGTATGTATATATCACCCCAAATCATGAGATTAGAACTTACAACTAAAATCTTGTCAACATAGGGCTTAAAGACCTACTTAGGGCTAATTACTAGACCTGAAGATTTTGCCTCGAATCATCCTTGCACCGGCATGCTTAATTTCTTTTTCCATTAAGAATAAAAAAGAAAGGTTTTTGTGATTACTTCAAAAAAACAAAAAGGAAGATATTACGAATCAGTATTCTGGTTGCCTTCCAAAAGAGATGGCATGATATCTAGCTTAGAGAAACATTTAATACAAAAAAAAATGTAACATATATTAGCTGAAATCTAGACCAAAGATTTTATTCAAGATTACAGATTTAATCAAGAATCTTCAGTCAGGCCTAAAACTCTTACCCTAGAGAAGGAACAAAGAAAATTCTCTTCACTACAAAAATCTGGCATGTTGTAAGTCAAACAAGATATAACAACTAAAATGTGGAAACACCAATCACATCAATTCCAAAAAAGAGAAAAGAGGGAAGCATGATTGCCAATGAAGATTGGTCATGAACGATTCCAACATTGTTTAGAGCAAAGGAATTTCTATTTTCCTTTGCTCCCCTCTGCTTCCTCCATATATCTTGCAAACAAGTTGATCTCAACTAGTCATGAACTTTGTCTACGAATTTTGGATAATCACCTTAGCCTGTATTAATCAACCTTCCAAATGTGCAATGGGGTTGATGTTGTGATGTCATTGTAAGGTATCTTCTGGTGCCTAAAGAACTCTTGTAGGTGGAATGTAAATCTAATTGATTGATCTTAAGCAATCATGCACTTTGTCTACAAGTTTTCAATAATTACCATAGCTTGTTTTTATTAGCCTTCCAAATGCAATTTGAGGGTGATGTTGTGATATCATTGTAAGGCATCTTCTGTTGCATGAACTATTACAAATAGACTATAAAGTCAAATCATTGATCTTAATTAGTCATGAACTATGTCTACAATCTTGGATAATCACCATAGCTTGTATTTATTAGCCTTCCAAATTTGTATGGGGATCTTGGGCCCATATATGGCCACTCCAGGGTGGTAACAATGTTTCTTTACTAAACACAACTTGGGACAATCTCAATTAGATTTGGAAATTTTGTTTTAAATCTTTTCTTTACTTTGATGTGTCAAAGCATTATTTTCTACTACCCTTTACACTGGGACAAAATTTTGGAGGTAAGTGGTAGGGATTTTTCCTTTACAATTAATTTTTAGATGATGCATGTATATGGACAAGATATGACTCAACCTGGTTTGTGATTGTTGTAAATCTAACACAGGAAGTTTGACTGTCATTTGCTTTGGATCGAGACTGTTAAAGTTTTTATGTTATGTTTTGAGAAAGACGAGTATGCACACTGATGGATGACCTCTTGATGAGGTAGCATTACAAAGCAACCCTTTGGGAAGGGCCTGGATAATAGATCCAAAGATTACTCAGGCTATTATTCCTTAGGCATATGACCAAGACTCTTTTAAATTACCTGGGGTTTGTTTTCCATTATAAATCAAACTGAAAATACAATTTCAAAGAAAAGGGTGAGCGAAGTGTAAATATTACCATGCCATTGAAAATAAATGTGAAAATGCAAAATTTGGGACTGGGAAAAAGAAACAATTTCTCTTCAGTACTTAGGTTAAGAGGGCTTGGGCTTGAAATTCTAGGCTTTGTTCTGATACTAAGATATTCATATAAGATAATATGTTTAAATTATGTACTCTAATAATCTTGTAACCTTAATATCTACAAAGGTTAATGTAAAACTAATCACCTATAATTATAATGATATTATAACTAAGAAAAGTCAATGGAATTATAGAGAAATAATTAATCTTGAGATGGTATAACACAATTATTTCTCAAATGTTGCTGATGTAAAAAAGAATGTGGGCATTCTAAAAGTTAAGACTAATGTCAGCTAACTTAATTGTAAAACTCAAAATTGAACAAAATCTTTACTGTCTTGTAGCAATATACTTGTAAACTTTGTGATATGAATAAAATTGAATATGGAAACCATTTTTCTTAGTCTATCCTAACATTTCACATATTAGGAATAACACTGCAAATATTTACTATATCTCCTATCTTTAGAACTCAATTGTTGAATCAATAAAGAACTTGATGATTTTTTTCCAGTATATTCAAATATAGAAGTGGTGCTTAAAACATGAATGCTATGAGAGGTCCAATAAACCTTGTTAATCTTAGGGGGTGGTAAACTTCATTATTTATTATAATAAATGACATATTAGTTCCTTGGTTTTCTATTGACTTCAACTTGCCTCTCAGAGTAAGAATATTATTTATTATTGCAAGTAGAAAGCATGCCATGCATGGTATTAGATGTTCCTTTTATATCATCTCCACCACACAAAAAATATGTTTCCCTGAGCTCAAATAACTTGGATTATATTTTGGATGTCATAATAATTTATACCTATTAGTAGGGGATTTTTGCGTGCAATTATAGATAAATGCATAAGTAAAATGATATACAATGTCTTCTAAGCAATTATCTATTTCTCCAAACAGTGCTACTTTAAGTAAAGAAATCATTTTACTTTCTGGGTCTGAAATAAAATGATAGTTTAATTCTCACCGTAGTTAGAATTAAGGGATAAACATCTTTCTTGCCTAAGTTGTGTTGGAATATATCCTTTTAACTTTACTATGTTAAAAAAAAATGAATGGATGAATTAAGGAAGAGCTT
This sequence comes from Sequoia sempervirens, assembly GCA_007258455.2. Lineage (NCBI taxonomy): Eukaryota > Viridiplantae > Streptophyta > Pinopsida > Cupressales > Cupressaceae > Sequoia > Sequoia sempervirens. Next base: position 50,478 of record VDFB02105672.1, on the reverse strand, counting down.
ATATGTTTGTGAATTCATCCATTTAGCCATTAGTCAGTCTTTAGAGTTTGTTGTAAGGAAAGAAGAGGTGCGGAAACACTTTCCTAACGTTAAAACTACAGGGAAGAATGCAGACAATACTTTTAATTTTCTAATTACAATCCAATTAAGACACACATGAAAGATTTACAGAAACAGAACAAATACACAAAGACAAATGAACACCATATTTACGTGGGAAAACCCTATCAGGAAAAAACCCACCACACCAAGTTGAATCTCTTTGTATTTCAGTAACAACAAATTACATACAAATCAAAGATACAACTCTCTGGTATTAGTTCATAGTAGTTTCATTCACTGTTCAATCTCTTACATAAATTTATCTCAACAATCCGATACACAATTCAAACTCAGAATGCTCTCCTTTAAATCTTATCACATCCTGATTTTTCTCCTCTGTTCATCCTTATCCACCATTACCCATCGTAGAAATTTTCCATCCCATTGCAGATTTTTCCTTGCATACAGTTCAGCTCCAGCGTCGCAGCTGTTGCAAAAATCTAATTGCCAACCATTTGAATTTCGCTTCCTCTGATTGGTCCATGAGACACCACATAGGAAAGTAAAACGTTCAAAGGAACATTCAACTGAGTTCGCATGTCGGTGAGACACAAGAAGTCTCTCACCAATGCTCAATGGCTTCATATCAATATCGGCGTAAGTCCCAACAGTCAGCAAGAGATATAGTGAATGCCACAAGTCATACCGACATCACCAGCATCCATCACATTTCTATTGGCAAGAGATTCCTCATCGACAAGACTCATACTGATGCTCACAAGTCACAACGACTTCAAATTTTCCATCGGCAAGACTTTACCGCTCGCCAAGAGGTTACACCGAGAAAACATGTCATACCGAGTCAAAAAGACATTTGACTTTCGCCAAGACATCTCAGTGAACACAACATGTCATCCCGAAGACTATCGGCAAGACTCTCCAAGTCACCAAGACTTCACACCGAATTCTTTTGTCACCGCGAAAGAACCAAGTATATCCTTGTCGGCAAGACCTTCATCGATCGTTGGGACATCATACTGAAAAAAAAAGGTTACATCAATGACCCCAGTCGCTATGAGTCCCTCTGACATCCGCTAGACACCCAATAGCAACTCGGCGAGACATTTCATATTGGAAAGACTACATACAGAGAACCAAGTTTGCTCGATAACTGTGAGTGAATAAGCATTGGCGAGAGAAACAACAGTCGGTGAGAGATCTTTCTGAGTCTCCATGTCATAGCAATAGGTCTATTCGGCAAGACTAAAACCGAGTCACAACGACTAGGGCATTTCAACAAGATTTAGAACAGCTACTCGGCCAGACATCAATAATGTCACAACTAATTTTCCCTTCTGGAGTTATATGCTAGTAAGGATTGAGGTACCTATTCCAACAATCTCCCACTTGACAAAGATCTTACTGACACCTCCAGAGCATAATAAAAATACTAAAATTCATGGGCCAAGAGGCCCATCAGACTAGCACACCACTTGTATTTGTCTATGCTCACAAGCTTCGTCAATGCATCTGCAACATTCTCCAGAGTATCCACTTTCTCCAAAGAGACCTTCCAATCCTCCACCATATCCCATACAAAATGATACTGTACATCTATATGTTTCATCCTGGCATGGAAAGTAAGATTTTTTTCCAAACATATAGCACTTTGACTATCACAATAAATAGTAATTTTTCCTACATCAAAACCAATGTTAGAACACAAATGTTTTAACCAGATTGCTTCTTTATAGGCATGTGTAGCTGTCATGTATTTTGCCTCTATAGTGGACAAAGTGACTACAGCCTGTCACTTGCTCATCCAACTCACTGCACCACCATTCATCATGAAAATATATCCACTGGTGGATCTCCTACTGTCAATATCCCCTGCCCAATCAAAATCCACATAACCTCGAATACTAAGAGTCCTCTGTGATTCAATCAAGTTTCCATGGTAACACAAAGCATAGTATGAAGTGCCCTTCAGATATCTAACCACTATCTTCACAACATCCCAATGTGTCCTTCGAGGATTAGCCATAAACTGACTAAGTACTCCCACTACTTGGGCAATGTTTGGCCTTGTACAGACCATTGCATACATAAGGCTGCCAACTGCACTAGCATAAGGCACACTGGTCATGTCTTCCATCTCAGTAGGATATTTTGGACAATCTTCAATAGATAGCTTCATTCCCTGCAAAACTGGAACAACTAGCTACTTGCAATCAGTCATGCAAAATCTCTCTAGAACAGTTTTGATATACTTACTCTGACTGAGCCAAAGTTTTCTATTCTTCCTGTCCTTGGTTATTTCCATTCCCAGAATATACCTTGTTGTATCAAGATCTTTCATTTCAAACTTTTTAGATAACTGAGACTTAAGATCAGAAATCATTAGCTTACTATTGCCTATGAACAACATATCATCAACATAGAGAGCAATAATAAGAACTTGATCACTTTTGGCTTTGTAATATACACAATGATCAGATTTTGATCTTACAAATCCCAATGACAAAACAAACGTGTCAAAATTTTGGTACTGCATTCTATGAGATTGTTTTAAACCATACAGAGATTTCTTCAACTTGAAAACCAGTCTTTCTTTACCTTTTTCCACAAAGTGCTCCGGCTGGGACATATAAATTTCTTCTTCAAGATCACCATGAAGAAACGTTGTCTTCACATCCATCTGTTCAATCTCTAAGTCATGTGTTGTTGCAAGTGACAAAAGAAATCTAATAGATGTCAGCTTAGCTATAGCAGAAAATATTTCTCCATAATCAATTCCCTCTACCTAGGAATATCCTTTTGCAACCGACCTTGCTTTATATTTTTCTACACTACCATCCAGACCAATTTTCTTTTTAAATACCCATTTGCAGCCCACAAATTTTCTGCCTTTAGGAAATGGCACCAAACTCCAGGTATCATTCTTTTTAGATAATGATGCCATTTCTTCATTCATGGCTTCCAACCAAGAGTTTGAATCAGACATTTTAAATGCCTCTTTCACAGTCCTAGGTTCATCAGTGCTAGAAATTAAAGCATAGGCATAAGTAGACTCTATCAAAGAAAACCCATACCTATCAGGTTGATTTCTTTCATGAGTTGACCTCCTCACAGGTTGAGGCTGAGGTGGTTCTTCATCTTCTTTAGAACTTTCAGAGCTACTTGAGCTTTCCTCAGTATCAGGTACATTTTGATTTTTCAATTCCTCTTTATCTGGTGTTGGAGGAATTTCTACTACATCCTTTTCATTTTATGATTTCTTCTCTGACTATAGATCCAATGTAGAAGGCTAAATCTCACGAAAGATAATGCTTCTCCTGTACAAAACCTTCTCAGTCTCAGGGTTCGAAAGCTTGTATCCTTTTATGCCTGCACTATAACCAATAAAAATACACTTTACAACTTTGTTTTCCAACATAGATCTTTTTTCAAACAACACATATGCATATGCCTCACAGCCAAAGACACGAATATGTCTCAAAGAGGGCTTCTTTCTAGACCATGCTTCCAAAGGTGTCTTCTCAACAAGAGCAAAGTTAAGAGAATGATTTACCAAGTAACATGTTGTAGAAACTGCTTCAGCCCAGAACTTCTCCTCCAAGCTAGCACTACTTAGCATACTTCGTGCTCTTTCCATTACTGTCCTGTTGAACCTTTCAACAACTCCATTTTGTTGTGGAGTGTAAGGTGTAGTCTTATGTCTTTTAATCCCATGATCTTTACAGTACCTTTCAAATTCATCTAAATAGAACTAACCGCCATTGTCAGTCCTTAAACATTTTATTTTTCTACTAGTCTGATTTTCAACAAGGTTTTTAAATTCCTTAAACTGACTGAACACTTTTGATTTACTTTTCAAAAAATATATAAATGCTCTTCTTGAATAATCATCAATAAACGACACATAGTATCTTGATTTAGACAAAGAAAGAACATTCACTGGACCAAACACATAAGAATGAATATAATCAAGCAAACCAGAAGATTTATGAGGGTTGGAATAAAATGAAACACAGTGTTGCTTTCCATATATGCAATGTTCACAAAATTTGAACTCAAGGTTACAATCTTCAAGCCCTTCTACCAGGTTTTTATTTTTCAAGGTTTTTAAACCTTTCTCACCAATGTGGCCTAGCCTATGATGCCAGAGCATAGTCTTTTCTGCTGGAAGTTTAACCTCCATGGAGTTTACACCATCAGGAACATTTTCCTTCTTTTCTCCATGAGTAGCTTTTAGTGACTTTGTAAAGACACTATTGCATTGAATAGCTTGTGCATCCAGCTTGTACAAGGCACCAATTCGAGCACCCCTAGCCAACACCATTGTGCCTCTAGTCATCTTGCAGCCATTTCCAGAGAACATGACCTGCACTCTGATATCATTCAGCTTACTTATAGAAAGTAGATTTCGAGCCAGACCTGGTATATGCGTCACATCATTGATTCCCTTCACTCTTCCATTAGGGAATTGAATTATGACTCTTCCACGACCAACAATTTCCAAAGATGAATCACTTGCTAAGTACACCTTTCCACCATCTACCTCTAACAACAAGAGCCTCCTTTGCCATCTTAGAAGATTTCCTTCTCATTTCTTCTAATAACTGAGAAGCAACAACATCTTCCATCTTGAAGTTGGATGTTGTACTCCCAATAGCCATCACCAAATGATCCCAAGAATCAGGCAGAGAACATAGCAGCAACATGCAACAATCTTCTTCATCAATCTTTACACCAACAGATGTTAACTGAGCAATCAACATGTTGAAAGCATTCAAGTGATTAGCAACAGATCCTCCCTCCTGCATTGTCAAAGAGTACAGCTTCTTCCTCAAGAACAATTTATTCACCAAGGACTTGCCTTGATAAATTGATGTCAGTCTTTTCCACAAGATGTAGTCTTTTCTTCATGAACGTTCAAAATAATAGAGTCTTCCAAACGGAGCCTTATCATCCCCTTAGAATTTCTATCTACAAGGTCCCAATCCTATTGCTTCATGCCTTGAGGCATTGTTCCAGACACAACAAGCCACAGATCACGATCCACTAACAGATCTTCCATTTTGAGTTTCCACAACTCAAAATTGCTACCATTGAATTTCTCTATTTCCATCTTTTCGGATGTGCTTGCCATCTTAACCTGTAATTAAATTATTAGACTTCTACCAAACTCCCACTAAAAGAGAAATGACACAAAAAACCCAACCCACTCACAAGGATAACACAATTGGCCAGGCTCTGATACCACTTGTAAGGAAAGCAGAGGTGCAGAAACACTTTCCTAACGTCAAAAATACAGGGAAGAATGTAGACAGTACTTTTAATTTTTTAATTACAATCCAATTAAGACACACATGAAATATTTACAGAAATAGAACAAATACACAAAGACAAATGAACACCAGATTTACGTGGGAAAACCCTATCAAGAAAAAACCCACCACACCCAGCTGAATCTCTTTGTATTTCAGTAACAACAAATTATATACAAATCAGAGATACAACTCTTTGGTATTAGTTCACAGTAGTTTCATTCACTGTTCAATCTCTTACAGAAATTTCTCTCAACAATCCGATACACAATTCAAACTCAGAATGTTCTCCTTTAAATCTGATCACATCCTAATTTTTCTCCTATGTTCATCCTTATCTGCCATTACCCATCATAGAAAGTTTCCATCCCATTGCAAATTTTTCCTTGCATACAGTTCAGCTCCAGCGTCGCAGCTATTGCAAAAATCTAACTGGAAACCATTTGAATTTTGCTTCCTCTGATTGGTCCATGAGAGACCACATAGGAAAGTCAAACAATGAAAGGAATGTTCAACTGAGTTCACATGTCGGTGAGACACAAGTGTCTCATTGATGCTCAATGGCTTCATATTGATATCAACGTAAGTCCCAACAATCGGCAAGAGATATAGCGAATGCCACAAGTCATACCGACATCACCAACATCCATCACATTTCTATCAGAAAGAGATTCCTCATCAGCAAGACTCATACCGATGCTCACAAGTCATAATGACTTCAACTAAGTTGCCATCGGCAAGACTTTATCACTCGCCAAGAGGTTACACCGAGCGAACATGTCAAACCGAGTCGGCAAGACATTTGACTTTCGTCAAGACATCTCAACAAACACAACATGTCATCTCGAAGACTATTGGAAAGACTCTCCAAGTCACCAAGAATTCACACTGAAGTCTTTTGTCACCACGAAAGCACCAAGTATATCCTTGTCGGCGAGACCTTCATTGATTGCTGGGACATGATACTGAAACAAAAGGTTACATCGATGACCCTAGTCACTATGAGTCCCTCTGACATCTGCTAGACACCCGATAGTAACTCGACGAGACATTTCATATCGGCAAGACTACATACCGACAACCAAGTCTCCCCGATAACTGTGAGTGAATAACCATTGGTGAGAGAAACAATAGTCGGTGAGAGATCTTTTCGAGTCTCCATTTCATAGCGATAGGTCTATTCGGCAAGACCGAAACCAAGTCACAGCGACTAGGGCATTTCAACAAGATTCAGAATAGCTAGTCAGCCAGACATTAATAATGTCACAGCGACTTTTCCCTTCAGGAGTTATATGCTAGTAAGGATTGAGGCACCTATTCCAACATTTGTGAGGTATACAATTACTCTCACTATGAAAAAGTGAGGTATACACAGTTTGCTAATCCAATCTCTTTCACACTAACACTATCCAGTTGATACTATATGTCTTACATAATATTTTCCCTTTGACTAACTCATTCAAACCTTTTTTGGTATGTAAGTGGACACTTGTTAAACAATCACAACCAAAATAAAAATATATTTTTCCTCTCATCCAAATTATATTTTCATAGGTTAATTTAATGGTGGGCAGGAACTGCAACTCACCCTCAATTAGAATTCAGGTAAGTAATGGAAAAATCAAGCTATTTATGTGAAAGAAAATTTAGCTTTGTAGATCTTGGGTGTGTTTGTGTAATAAGGTCAAGATTAGCTTCTAAGAATAAGTATTTGTTTGGGAACATTAACATGCAAATCAAGCTAGTTTTTGGAGACACTGTTGGTAGTGTGACTACTTATTATGTATGTATTTGAAATTACAGTCTTAGTTCATTGAGATTGAGATTGATTTATCATGAAAAATAACTTATTTAAGATGAATTATATTGCATTTTTATTCTTTTGAGTTTGTGGTAAAGATGGCATAGAGCAAAAAATTTACTTCTAGTATGAGCCCACCAAAGACTTTCACTTCTATGGTGTATTGTGGACTGCTCAAAACATCTTCTATGTTTCCCTCTTTGATTAGTAATGGAATGAATTTGTTAATGGTTATATGTTGTTATTTTATTGTTTTGATATGATTGAATCTGAATCACATAAAACTATAGATTCATGGTGGATAGCATGCCAATCAGAGTGTTTAACAACCACAGTTTCAATGTTCAATCAATGGAAGCATCATCAGGAGAAGATATGAAAGGGGTGAGTTCAAAGCGGTGAAAGAAACTATAGTGGGTGGAGAAAAACTTCATAATATACAACTACTACAATAACAAAGAAAGATATCCTTTGCCTCCACCAAAATGTACTACAAACATATAAATTTAAAAATTTAATATTCTCTGTCTCTTTCTAGTCATGGAAATTTAGTTTAAGGAGGATATTTCTAGCCAGATACTTAAGAATAAAGGTTTGTAGTTGGGTAAAAAAAAATCAAAAGGTTTTTGTTATTTTACATGTACAAATATTATTTGATTATAAAGTGTAAATCACAAACTCCCCACTATTTAAGTTGTAAATAACAAAACAAAATGGGTAGTTTTTATTATATTGCAAGAATTTAATTCATATGGAAAATGTCATTTTGTTTTATAGACCATTTCATATTTTATAAATTCATTCCCATTTTCTTTTAAAATTTAAGTAAAACACGTCAGGCAGCTTGACAGTCGTAGCAAGCATTAGTTGTGTGCATAAATAAATAGATTCTGTACACATAAATATATAGTTGACAAAACTTAGAAATAAGCTCCTTTCTTAGGAAAGCATTTCAATTATGGCATGCTATCCCCTATATAATATCAATATGTAAATCTAATTGCACACTCATATTAATATGCAAGTCTCATCTGCACCTTTTTTATTACCCTATAAATTGCATATAGGGAGAAATATTAGTCTAGAAAAAGAAGTTTGTGCGTATTTTTGAATTATATGCAAGTTTCCTTATAGTAAACTATAGCAGTGGCCAGAAAAAAGTATTTGGAAGCAAGGCAATAGTATTAAGATGAATATTTTAATATGTTTCGATGATGTATAAGATTTAATACAATATGATTTTCTTAATCAATTCAAAAAGGTAGTATATAATGTTCGGATACAAATAGAGAAAGATTGTCTTACGAAGAATAGAAAAAAATGTAGAAGTTTTATTTTTTATATATCAAGTAACTAAGAGCTAAGTCTAAATAAGTATGGGAGAATTTGTAGATTAGATATCAAGATACAAGTAAAATTGAAATAGTTAAATCATAATGTTATGAAGAGAATTAGAGAATGTATAAAGCAAAAATAAATTTAACAAATTTGCACACCTCACAAATATGAGTATAATGTATATGACTTTCAATCCCTTGCTTTTGAAATAAAAAAATTTCAGAGTAAATTTTTTTTGAACATACTTTATGAAAAATAGTATTCTAAACATACTTTTGTTCTTAAGCAACTACAAAAAAAGTTCAAATATAGGAGAAATGTGACATTGATTGATTGTCAATTGGTGCTAAGGTTCTCTAAGTTACTTCCTTTCCTAAGAAGAGATCATCCTTATAAGTTGAGTGATAAGACGATGTGACCTTCTTGTTCTTTTTATGTAATTAAAATAATATGCAATTCGTTATAAAAAGAAACAAAAAAGAGGTGACAACAGGCCCAAGATTGATTGGAGAATACGCACAACAACTAGATATGGGTGCATGGATAGGTAGATCCAACCCTCCAATCCATGTACATGCATACAAACTACTGCAAATATGTGCATTTCCAATATCATAGAGGTAGTTATTGGGATCATATAGACTTGAATTAGGAGAGCAGCCAAGGGGAACAAGGGAATCATTTTTATTTTAAATGGAGCAGCCCAAACCAAACCAAAACTCCTACTAGGCTGCATTGAAATACAGGTGGACATGATGGGATCCTCGATGTGGATGACATGTTGGTTATAATCTATATCTTGGATTGGATATGAGCCTATATAAGATGTGAAAATTAGTTGTCTTTGGTTGTGGCATGTTATATAGGTTTGAAACTTGGGGTCTCCATAGCCAAGGCCTATGACAAATGGGTACTTCAATTGAACCAGGCCACACAAGTCCATGCATGTCCATCCCATAACCAAAGATGCAGAATATACAAGCATAAGGAATAATGTTGAGAAAACCATAATGTTCATGATGGGCAGACCAAGAGTGATTTATGATGTGGATTTATCTGGTAAGAAGCCAATTGTGAGGAGTGAAACAATGCATTTATCCTCATATATTGGGAGGGTTATAAGGAAGAGGATGGGGAAGCTTCCATTATGTGGGTTCTACTTGAAGCATTTAGGGACTATTAATAGTCCTTGTAAGGACAACAAAGTTGTGGCTTGTGTTGCCACCTCATTCAAGTATCCACTTTCTTGGCAAGCTCACATTGCTCTAGGTTAAATTTGATAGTGCTTGGTTACATCAACAACTTATTGATCTCCCTATTTATTTGGTTCAGAAGGAGCAATATTAAACACTTGGAATCTAGATTATAACTTTTATTATCATCATGTAGGTTTACTCTATCAAAGATTTTGAAAAGAAAAATCTTCAATGATGATTATTTATTTATCTTGGCCACAATATTAATTTTTAAATACTAATCAAAATCAAGAAACCAATAGACTACCATTTTAAAATTTACCCTGTTTAGTCAATTTCATAAAATACAGTAACATTTACTACTTTTTAACTAATTTTATTCTTGAAGTGTAAGAAAGTTAAAGATAAAATATAAATCTTTTATTAAAATAAATATTAATATTTTCATATCTAATTTTTTTTTTAAATATTAATATAAAAAGGTTGTAATTTGACTAGTGAAGATGCTGTAATATAAAATTATAAAAATGTTTAATATCATACTTATTGTCAACGACTAGCCAATAGTACTGATATTGATACTCCATGACCAATTACAAATGATTTCAAAAGATAGTGTTGCTACTTTATTTTTTGATCTTTTATCTTTGGACTCCTGGTTGTGTATCTTCGAGCTCAGTTTTTTTCATATTTATTACTGATCTTCTTTTTTTATCTCTGAGTAATTTTATTTTATTTTTGGATAATAAAAACCTAGTTTAGGTCCAGGAACCATAAAACAACAAAGAGGAACAACCAAAATGTGGCAGACAACTATCATACAAAAAATACACCATTCACATAGGAAGTATTGCCCGAACAACAACAGAAGATGCCATTAGTCAGGGGGGTGCTCCTTAATATCCTCTTGCATTAATTTGACAGCCTCAAAAGGGAAGTTACTCCACCAAGATTTGACGTAGACCCCAGCCTCACTCTGCATAGCTACACCTATATTAGTAGCCCAATCAACCACTCGATTCCCAACACGTTTGATGTGTGACAACTTCACCTCATCAAACGCATTGATCACCCACTTAGCTTGCTTTATAATGACCCCCAGCTTCCAATTCTGAGTTTCTCTTCCTTTCAAGGCTTCAATGATCAACCTTGAGTCCCCTTCCACCCACAACTTCTTCCATCTCTTCTCCCTAGCAATCATCAGACCCCACAAAAGAGCTCTCACCTCAGCTAGATTATTAGACTCAACCCCACAGGCTAAAGCATACATACCAACAAGCTGACCATTACAATCTCTAAAAATACCCCCACCACCACCAACACCTAGATTGAACTTGGAAGCACCATCAAAATTAAGCTTCAACCAGTCACCCTCAGGAGAGCACCACAAAACATGGCACGAGTGGGAGATAGTAGGAGAAGGAAGATAATCCAACCATCTAAAACAAGGCCAAGCAATCCCCCAAACAGACTCATGAGCTTTGATTGACCAATTGTTGCTCCAATGCATCTCACCGAGCTCACCAATCGTGGTTTCCACTAAATCCCAAACTCTATCTTTTGACCTCCATGACTGCTGAAAAATGCGCCTGTTTCTTTCTATCCAAAGATTCCACACAATAATAGCTGGGGCAACATACCAAATGAGCTTCAAACCTGGGCTACTAACATTGAGAACCCAACTTTTCAACATCCTTGGGATATCCTCTGCGATGACCCAAGATAAACTCCATCTAGAGAGGAAGCATGACCACAAGTAGTGAGAAAAACTACAATGAAGGAACAAATGATTGTTATCTTCTTCAACACTCTCACACATCACACATCTCAAAGGCCCACAATGACCAAAGGATCTCAACCTATCCCAAGTGAGAGCCCTACCCTTCCAGGCAATCCAAAAAAAAGCATTCAACTTAGGAATTCCTTGTTTGAACCACAATTTACTGTCAACCTCCTCTACCTTTGACTTGTTGCAGAAATATTTTAGAAAGGCATCCCGAACAGTAACTTGACCAGAGCCAGTGTCGCCCCATACCAATCTATCTTCCTCCTCCGGACCAATGACATGCCATTTAGCCAATTCAACTTGCAGATCCATACAAGACTTACTTAACGCAGCCATAGGGGCAATAAGATACTTCCATCTTTTATCAAGGGCAGCACCCTCAATGTAATCAACCACTTTGCTGCCAACAACTTCCTCAAAGTGTGAAGCTAAAGGTCTAAAGCACAGAGAATCAATGAGCTTCCCATAATCCAACCAATGATCTTGCCAAAAATTAATCTTTCTACCATCCCCCGAGGGCCATCTCAAATCAGGAATAATGACACTTCTACAATGTAAGAGAAAATTCCATATGCTCGATCCCTGGGAAAGAGTACAGTTCTTATTAAATAAAAAAATCAATGTTGTTTTGAAGATATTTGGCCTGCAAAATTTTGCTCCAAAGTCTATCCTTTTCCTCATACACTCTCCAAACCAATTTAGTGCCAAGAGCAGTATTCATCTCTTTACATTTCCTAATTCCCAGCCCCCCATATCTGATAGGCTTGCACACCTCATCCCATTTCACCAAATTGTACTTAAATTTCACATCACTGCCCTGCCATAAAAAGCATATTTTTGTATCTTCAATAACCTTGGCAACCTTGCTTGGGATTTGAAATGCTGACATAGTATAAATCGAGACATCAGACATAGAAGCTTTTATGAGAGTAATCCTCCCAGCAAGAGAGAGCCAACGACCTTTCCAGGAATCGAGCATACCATGAACCTTGCTTATGACATTGCCCCAATCATCAGTAGTTGGCTTCTTGAAGACAAGAGGCAAGCCTAAATACTTGCCAAGAAATTGAGCAACATCAAATCCAAGAACCCGTTGAATCTCCAAGCTCTCCAAGCAAGGATACTTCAAGAAAAAAATTTGAGACTTGGCCATACTCACTTTTTTCCTAGCAGCACGTTCATAAAGAGCCAGAATATGCTTGAACACCCGAGCCTCCCTAGCTGAAGCCTCACCTAATAAAAAGGTGTCGTCCACAAATTGAAGGTGTGAAATGTTGTTAGATCCTTGGGAAACTTGCAGACCTTTGAGATTTCCAACGCTGACCTCTTTTTGTAGACATCTACTTAAGGCCTCAGCCACAATGAGAAACAAAAAAGGTGAAAGTGGATCACCTTGGTGCCACCCCCTTTTTGCACTAAAGAAATCAGTTGGAACACCGTTGATAAGAATAGCATAAGAGGTAGACGAGATGCAGCTTTGAATCCAACTGCACCAAGAGGCACTAAACCCCAACTTCCTTTTAATATTGATTAGAAAATCCCAAGGAACTCGGTCATAGGCTTTATTCATATCAAGCTTGATAGCCATACCCTCTTTCTTCCTACTTTGGATGGAATGGATAACTTCGTGGGCAGTCACAATGCCATCCAAAATCTGTCTACCTTTCAAGAAACCGCTTTGTTCTTCAGAGATAAGGCTCTCCAAGCATACCTTCAATCTTGATGCCATAGCCTTAGCCACCACCTTGTAAATAGGATTACAAAGCGCAATGGGCCTGTATTGATCAAAGAATTTAGGATCTCTGACCTTGGGAACCAAGGCGATAAATGTTGAGTTCCATGGTTTGAAGATAGCTCTCTGAAGCCTGCTCTCCTCAGCAGCAAGCCACACATCTTCACCAACAAGATACCAATATTTTTGGAAGAATTCCATTTGGAAGCTGTCAGGACCAGGGGATTTCCTAGCACCCAAGGAGAACACCACCCTCTTGATTGCTTCTCTGGAAAAGGGAGCAAGAAGCGCAGAATTCTAATCTTCCAAAATTAAGCATGGGATGTTGCTTAAGCACTCCTCTTGAGCCACCAAGTCCACATCAGGAGGGGCACCAAGCAAAGATTGGAAAAAATTCTTCCCCGCTAATCATATAGTCTCCACATCATTTAGAACCAACCCCTCGGGAGTCTGAATCTTGAGGATTTTGTTCTGCTGAAGCCTTATTTTAGTAGTTATGTGAAAGAAATTGGTATTTTTATCGCCCTCCCGCAGCCACTTGATCTTGGATTTTTGATGCCAAAATATCTCTTCCATATGGAGCAGCCTATTGTGTTCTTCTATTAGAACGAGTTCCTTAGCCCTTAGCTCAGGGGAGAAACCCATGGAGGCAATGTCAGTTTCTAGAAGATGCAAGCCCAATTCCACCTTGACTTTCTTTTCGAATAGATCACCGAATGAATGCTTGTTCCATAACCTGGCCTGCCTACTAACCCCCATAAGCTTTTTATAGAGGATGTACCTTTTACACCCCTTGACATCTACTTTCCACCAACCAGCCAAGAGCTGCTCAAAATCTGGATGCTCATACAAGAAAGCCTCCATTTTGAAGGGGACACCTTTGGGCTTCAGGGTTTTGTTAACGAGTGAGATTGGCCAATGATCAGAACCGTCAAAATGCTTGACTTCAGAAATAAAATTGTCTAAACCCAAGAACCAGTCAGAGTTAACCAAGAATCTATCTATTCGGATTCTAATACTGTCATCCCAGTTCTTTTATTGGACCAAGTGAACCATCCTTCCTTAGGCCTGATATCAGTGAAGGCCAGATCTTCGCAAAGACTTCTAAAAGCCAATGAGCTAGGAGACAAAAGGGCCCTACCTCCCACCTTCTCCTCGGGAGACAACACAACATTAAAATCACCTCCCACAAGCCAATTACCCATCCCATTAACCATTCTAAAATTTCTGAGGTAATCCCACACTTCCAACCTATCTCCATCCAGAGAAGGCCCGTAGACATTTGTAACTAATACTTGCTCACCACTCTGAAGGAAATGGCAATGAATAGAGATGCAATACTACGAAGCTTCCACCAATAACCCAGCAACAAATTTTTTATTCCACACAATAGCAATACCACCAGCTGTGCCCATAGCATTATTTGCAACCCCTTCCCCATTTCTCCAAAACCTTGGGACCAGATCTATAAATCACTCCTCATCCATTTTGGTTTCCTGAAGCAAAAGAATGTCAGGGCATTCAACTTCAATCAATCATTTGAGAAGACGCCGCTTCTCTGGGCCATTAAGGCCACGAATATTCTAGCTTAGAATCTTCATAATCTCCTGGGGTCAGGGAGGTGCCCACCTCCATTAAAAAAAATGCCTCATTGAGGCCTGAGTGCCATTCCCAACTTCCTCCAGCGCCTTGAGTTTTGCTTTGGTAGCCTCTGATTTCCTGCCCCTGCTATTAATGTCTCCAGAATCGATTGGAATGTTTTTCTTGCCACCAAATTTTTTTGTTCTCCTAGTTGCAATTGACCAATCATTCTCCTTATCTGAATCCCCACCGACTGGAACAACAGGAGCCTCCCCAGAATGATTAGCTTTAGTAGCTGAAGGGGAAGGGCAATTAACCTTGACAGGCTGAACTGTAGAGGGGGCATCAGCCACCACGACCCCAACAGTATCCTTAACTGAATTTCTAGCGATATCTCCCTTAACTTGCTCCACACTATTTGGATCAACCAAAGACCCCGCCAGAAAAGACCCCTCTAGGTACCTCATAGGGGAGCCACTACCATTGCCACCAAACATAAAAGGCATGGAGGAAACCAACCGCGAGTGAACAGGGGAAGAACCAAATGCCTTCGAATTCTTCCCTTCGGTGCCCATGGCCTATTCCTTACTGCCATCCCTATGCCCACCTGCCTTAAACTTTGCGCAAAAATTTATCGTATGCCCTATCTAGCCACATCCATAGCACCTAATTGGTAAGCATTCGTATTCCAGTTTCTGGAGCCTTTCGCCTAGCAAGGAAGACAAACGCACTAAATGCATAAGTGGCTTTCGCAAGTCAACCTTTACACAGAAGCGAGGAAAGGGGGCCAGAGATCTATTGCCCGACGATGACTCGCATTGCACATACTCCCCTAGGGTATTCCCAATGAGCATGTAGATCTCCTCCGTCCTGAGCTCCAAAGGGATTTTATACATCCTTACCCAGAGAGGTGCATCCTTGATTGGTTCTAAGTGCGGATCAAAACCTGGCGACCAGGCCCACGCATATAAACCTGTGTTCCCCATGAACCACGGACCCCCCTGCAAAATTTTATCCCTTTCAAATTCTGATTGAAAAACAAATTGAATGAACCATAAAGCAAAAAAAGTAATCTTTGGCTTCTAGCCTGCCCAGGTTTGTGACGCGCAACGATAGATGTGCTCCATCGTTGGCCAGATGCCAATGAACTTAGCAATAATCCCATGCTTTTTTAGCTTCTCAACCTTTGAATGCAAAAAATGGTCCAGAATGACAATCTCCTGGATCACCGACGAAACATCTATGTTGACATTGCCCACGGCCAATCTGGTCATATTCTTCTTCTCACCCTCTGTCTTTACGGCTGCATCTTGCTCCAAAAACAATTTTCCCATGGCTTGGGCATCCTTCATAACCGCTTCTCCTCCGCAATTGTCTACCTTGGACAAGCGCATCCCCTACACTTCGCACCTTGCTGAACCCTCGCTCGACATTTTTCAGAGCATAATTTGATTGAGTAATTTTTTAATGTATTATTAATTCTTTCTAATTCAATCTAATTAAAAAAATATATATTATAAAATATTAAAATTAGAGTAATATATATATATATAATAACTTCTAAAATTTTATATAAAAAATAATAAATTTATTATAAAAATATAATAAATTAAATATTTTTAATTATAAAAATAAAAAATTTAGATTATGTATCAATATTTTTGTGATTTAATTTTTTAATTAATATATAATTTATATAATATAATTTTAAATTTATTATAAATATATAATTGAAAAACAAATATATGAAGAAAGAGTAAGTATTAAAATGGTTAAGAGTCAAATTATTATAAACTATGATATCAAGAATAATTTGTGACTCTAAAATGAATTTTCATATCAATTATTATCATGATTCATCAATTCATAGGAAATTGAGTGTATTCCACAAAGTAACATAATTGAAAGATAATTGAGATAAAGTAACATATGTAAAGTTAAATTAAATTTAGTGAGTTGATAATTTTATGTAGTAAAATAAATGATTGTTTTAATTTTAGCTGACGTAACTTTTTAATAATTTTCTGTTAGTTCATTATTTTGAAAATTTCATCTTTAGAAGGCCTAATCTATATGTAAATTTCTCTTAATATCATGAGGAATATATACATCACATAATTCATTAAGGTAGACAACATTCGTCTTCACACCAAGTTCTACAATATTCTTCTTCACACCAACTCTTACAACATTCTTCTTCACACCAAGTTTTATGTTAAGGTACTCAATTTTGGCTTGACAAATTTGGTGTGTAAATATTTTAGCCATATACTAACCACCATGACAATAACATGAGGATATTTCACTCGAGAGTGGATCTATAAACTCCCCATCAATCATAGACCTCCTCTCAAACATAAATTATTAAAAAATTAATCAATGTAACCATTGCACCTCCTTTGATGCAAGTGCTAGTAAATACATTAGTCAATTTTACAATAGACTAAAAAGAAGACATAGTCATAATAAATAGCACTTAGGTAGAAGGGTATCACTTTCTAAGAATAGTAAGAAAATATTCCCTTTCTGATCCATTGATTTTGCACCATGAAATATGAAGAAAATAATTCACACAAAAAAAAGTCCTACAAAGATCAAGAAATCATTGTTGTAAGATAAAAATGGTTAAACTAGAACATTCTGCCACATTACCATGGCTAATGGAATTACTCGTTGCAAATAAGTGTTAATGCGGTCATATCTGTTTGGATGAACAGCTAAAAAGTAGGACCATGCCATCATTATTACGTAACAAATGTCTAGAGAAACAAGAAAATTATTTGTACAACCATATTTAATTGCAAGTGCTCGGGAGAGTTTATCATAAAAGATATGATAAACTTCAATTAAGAAGAAAAATACGTGAGAAACTCTCCCGACCATCTAAGATTATGATGCGTTGATATTGGAGAGGTCTCTCCACCGAACATGTTGAAAACCAAACCAACGATGAAAAAAGGGCGTCATCGCACGTTCTATTAGAGAATTCTAGAAGCATGTTGACGCGAATTTACATCATCTAACAGAAGACTAAATGAACGAACTTGAGGAGTTAGCTAAAAGTTTTCTTACATCATCCACAATATCATCAGAGGAGGATACGGTGCTAACAATAACAAAAATGTAAGAGGTCGTGAAGTCTAGTTTTCCTTCCATCTCAAGGTATCGGAGGGTGTGTCATGTCAGCGTCATCGGTTACGGGAAAAATGTTTACCAAATGCACTGCAGTTTATAAGAGGGGCTAATTGATTCCTCAATCTTAAAAAAAATGATAACAAAAAGGAAGATTCTTATAGGGGAGAGGGGCCCATAATGGAGCACCCTAACTTTGTGTTTGTCAAAATCCTATATGGAATTTCAAATCAGTCCCAATTTTGTATAGTAGTTTATTTGGCAACTCCCCTGCTTAAAAATTTTAATTTTAGGGTCATCAAATATGATGCCCCATCAGCATGCTTTTTGTTAAGGTATTAAAAAAGGCTCAAAAATAAAGTGAGACCGATAGTGGTGCACTAAGTCATGTTTTATTGGTGTGTCAATGTGGCATCACATGATTTGTCAGTTTGTGTACTTTATGGATAAAAAGTGTTTCGCAATTGGATATTAAGATGCTCCACTATGGAGTCCACTAAGGACTACTTCTATCCCCACTATTGGAGCCCGCTCCACTATGGGCCCCTCTCCCCTATGGAGTGTAACCGATTTGATCTTAAACTTATTTAAATGTGATATTCCTATCAGGATTCAACTCACCGTGTAGTTTAATGAGTCAAACTCATTGACCCATGTTTCATGAGTAGTGGTTGACAAGAACCCATCTCTCGTGATGATGAATGGTCCACTTAGCACTCATTATATCTAGGTGATGAGGTTACTGGGAAGGTCACCCATCCCAATACGACTCCAACTTTTTTAAATGTTAGTATGCAGATTTTTGGAAAAAATTGTGTGCAATTTTTACACCATCAACGTTTCAGATCATACTCCATGATCCATCATCAGGATAATAAGCAAAAGAGAGAGAATGAAAAAGAGCAAGAAGACTTTGATATAAAGGAGAGGGAAAAAGGAGAGGGGGGAGTTTGGGAAGGTTGAGAGGCACACTACCCAAAAAATGAATAAAGATAAGAAGAGAGGAAAAAAAATGCAAAGAAAATAATAAAGAAAGCACCGGATTAATGAATCAAACAAATAAAGAAAAGGAAAAAATACAAATAAAGAGAGGGGAGAGATAATAAACAAAGCAAGCCAAACTATGAAAGAAAATAAATCAAATATAAACAAATAAAGAAAATAAAATAAAATCACAAACAACTCGAAAAAAGAAATTTGAAATGAGGACATAATTAAATCAACAATTAATAGTACAAATCAATTAAGTAAGGCACAAAATAATAACGAATAAAAGAAAACAAATTTAACAACAAAAAAAAAAAACAATTAAGATAATAAATTGCAAAGGAGAATTAAAAGAAGAAGACTAAATAAGAATAACCTAAAAAATAAAAGAGTAAAGGATCCAAGTAGTAAAAGAAAGCAACGAAATGTTGAAATAGAATAACATAAGAAAACAAAACAAAATCAAAATCGAAAGCCAAAGAATGAAAATAAAAGGAAAGCAAAGACAAAAAAAATGAATAAAGAAAATTAAGAAAAAGAAAGATAAATTGAAAATGCAATAAGTAAGAAAAAATTAGCTCAAAAGACAAAGGAAACAAAAGTAAAAAAAGTGAAATAATAATAAAAACAAAATAAATGAAAAAAGTTTATCAAAATAAATAAATAATAATAAATAAAAAGAGCAAATCAAACATATATATATATATATATGAAAAAATGAAAAAAATAAGCAATTGTTTATATATATATATATATATATATATATATAAATAAAAATGAAATATATATATGTGTGTTTTTTTATGCGTTTTTATACGGGAATTGTTCCTAATTGGGTAAAACCATGAAAAAGTCCGATACAACGGCGCAGACGTTTAAATGGACTAGGGATGTATGCGATTAAGGACTTCCGTCGACCATTATCTCACAAATGTTGGAGACGTTTACACAGACGGCAGCTTATGCTACTGGATGTTTAAGGAATGCCCCCAATGCTTGGCCTTAAAAAGGGTTAAGCTATTTGATCCTTTTCTGAGTTAGGGAAGAATCAATGGCAGCCATATCTGGCGTCCTTGTATTTTACCTCTTCCTCTGTCCCTGGCTGTCTGTCCAAGCCCAGACAACCTTCGTCTTTCCCAGACTTAGTGGCTTAACCACTACAAATTTGTCAAACCTGTATTTTCATGGGAGCGCTATAACGCAACCCGATCTTATAGGCATCCGCCTCACCAATCAATCAGAATACCTCAATGGCAGTGTTTTATATTCAGAAGTTGTGCGCATGAAAGAGCAGGGGTCTCAAAATGCAACTCTTTCATTCAGCACTAGTTTCGTATTCGCCATGGCTCCTCCCCCAAATGTTCAACAAAGCGCGAAAGGACTGTGGTTTATCATAAGGCCAAACAAAACACATGAGGGAGGCCTACCAGGTTCATATCTTGCCTTGTTCAATTTTATGAGTATGGGACAGCCTTACAATCATCTGTTTGCAGTCGAATTTGACACATTTAAGAACCCAAAATTCCATGACATCAACGACAATCACGTAGGAATAGATCTCAACTCTCTCTATTCTGTAGAATCCAAATCTGCAGGTTTCTGGGATGGCAACCAGTTCCTACAATTAGATCTCAACGGGAGACAGAATATTCAAGCTTGGATTGACTATGATCATGTTCAAGAGCAGCTCAATGTTAGCACAGCACTGGCTGGTTCCCTTCGCCCGGAAACGCCTCTGATATCTAAGACAAATTTGAGTCTGCCCAGTATTCTTGAGGAAGAAATGTATGTTGGGTTCGTGGCAGGTACCGGAAAATTTGTTGAAGAACATTACATCCTCGCCTGGAGCTTCACTACAAATGGAATGGCACCGGCCTTGAATGCATCTATTCTTCCATTCTTAAAAGACACAAAATCCCATTCCAGTAACTCAAAATCCTGACTAATAGTCGGCGTAACAACAGCTTTCGTTGTTTTTCTGGTGCTCGTGGTTGCAATTGTGTGGTTTAGAAGAAAGAAAATCAGAGACGTCAGTGATGAGTGGGAGGTGGAGTATTGGCCTCACCGAATTAGCTACAAAGACTTAGCCATTGCAACCAAAGGGTTTGCAGAGAAGCAAGTCTTAGGATTTGGAGGTTTCGGCAAGGTTTACAAAGGAATCCTTCCTGCTAGCGGCCTCCATGTTGCTGTGAAATCTATCTTTCACGAGAGCAGTGAAGGAGTGAAGGAATTCATAGCAGAGATTTCAAGTCTTGGTCGTCTCCAGCACCGGAATCTAGTGCAGATCAGAGGTTACTACAGGCAGGGTCAAAAATTCTTCATAGTGTATGACTTCATGGAAAATGGAAGCCTGGATAAGATGATATTTAGGAATCCTTCTCAAGTTCTAGGATGCGCTCAAAGGTACGTGATTCTAAGGGACGTGGGTGCAGGATTGTTGTATCTTCATGAAGGATGGGAGCAAAGGGTAGTGCACAGAGACATCAAGTCTTCAAACATTTTGTTGGACTCGGAGCTTCATGCAAAGCTGGGGGATTTTGGGCTTGCTCGTCTGTATGGACATGATGAGAACTCCCAAACTACTCATGTGGCCGAAACGCCTGGCTACATTGCTCCAAAATTGGTATCCACAGGAAAGGCCACTACCAGCACGGATGTATTCAGCTTTGGCATTTTGATGTTGGAGGTTGCGTGTGGAAGGCGCCCAGTAGACATCTTTTGCGACACTTCTCAAGAAGTTTTGTTAGATTGGGTGAGGGAGCTGCATGCCAACAAAAGGCTCATGGACGCCACCAATCCAAAGCTTGGTGGGTATTTTGTTGAAGATGAGATGGAGACAGTGCTCAAATTAGGACTCTTGTGTTCTAATCCTGAACCGGAAGCCAGACCTGCCATGAGACAAGTGGTTCAAATACTCGAAGGACAAGTCTCCCTTGCGGCCTCTACTCTTCTTCCATTTGAGATGAGTGATTCAGACCACATATAGGAGTTATGATTTTCCTAGTCATTGGAGGTGATGTAAAAGGAAGATTGTGTGTAAGCTTTAGTCACCTGATGTTTAGCCGATAGGCTATATATGGTGTGAGCTTTCACACAAAACCTGTCTCACGCCAGCATACAATTCGCGGGTTGCTGTTAAACTGCTGATTTGCAATCGCCGTCCGATACAAATTTAAGCCGATGTGATGTCCTGGCCCCATCCATGAAATCAAATTTTAGTCGGTGCAGGCAATCTATTAATAATCGATCTGATCCCCACCTCTTTATTCTTCCCTACCAGGCAACCTGTCAATTCAATCCCTGCTGCAACCCTTAGCTGTATCTTATACGTGTATAGGAGCAAGCACGTGAATCACTCTAAATCGATGGTGAAGAGAAGCAGTGTTTGGAGGCATCGATCCTCATATTTCGTTCTCTGTTCCCCCTCCTTCTCGTTCTTGATTGTATGCCGACAGGGAGAAGAAGAAGGGGTGTAGCGTACTGCCTTTGGAACAGAAATCCAGGAAGAAATGAAGCCCAGGGCAAGGGATGGAATGACTCGATTGACAGGGGGTTAGTTGCACTTAGAACCAATGTTTTTGTTTAATAGGCTGCAAAAATCTTGTCTCAAGCAGAAGAATTGAATAGCTCTAAAACCTTTTCGCTTGTAGGCTAGATATTGTTTGAAGTTTCAACCGATACCTGTCTCTCGCCTGAAACAAGTAGCTATAAAACAATTTGGTAGTTTACTGTTCCTCCTTCAGGTGTTGCATTTAATTCAGATCGAATCGAATCAGATTTTCAACTTGCATTTCCTGATTTATTCCTTTATAGATTGAAGCAGCGGCTGTAGGGAGATTGGTTTTGGTTCGTGAACCCTAAAACCCTGATTTTTTCCTTTATAGATTGAAGCAGCTATGGGGAGATTGGTTTTGGTTCCTCTAGTTTAAAAAAAATCTGTTGTGGTAGGGCTTCTTAAACTATTCCTGTGAAGTGCCCTTTTTTCTCATCGGCATCATTGACAGACAACATAATTTGTACATAATTTGTATGCATTGTTGGAGAACCGCTGGCAAGGAAGGAGCATATCAGTAGGAGAATCAAAGCCTTGCTAAAATATTTGCCCAGAAGAGTTGGGCAGCACAGGATTTCCTATGTTAAGCGGAGCGGCTTCATTGACAGGGAGACCTCTAGTGCCAGTCCTCCATATGACGGTTCCATCTGCATTGAATAGGACCAAGTGTCCGTCTTTCCATTAACGGGTTGATATCTGTTGGCCATCCACACAAGTGTTGGCAATTTGGGTGTATTAGACTTCCATACAGCGAAACCATAGGCGTTGGTGCTAACATTAGAAACCCAGTAGAAAATGTTACCTTATTTTAATTGCTGCTTTGTCATCAACAGCCTTAGGAAATATAATATTTTAGAAATTGTCTAGCCTTACAATGTAATTACGCCCTCAGAGCTGCATTTTCCTCCCCGAGAGGAAATTATTGAGTGATGGCCGCTCATTCCACTCACCGTTATCGATAGTTTTAGCAGATCAAGGTTGTGGGTTCGATCCCTACTGCACGGTCTAGGTAAGCAAACCTAAAAATCTGTTTAGATTAGTTTTCTATTTATTGTCTTTGAACTTTTACTTTTTTCTTGAGAAACATTAGTCCCTTCCTGTTTGACAACAAATTTAAAGCCTCATTCGAAGTTTTGTTCTCTTCTTATTTACTGTCGTTACAATTTTTTGTTTTTTATTTCTAAGATATTTATGAATGTGAGTCGCTTAATGATTTAGCTTATAGGCTTGTTTGAGTTAGTGTCCAAAGTCTATAGCATTAATACAGTCTGGTATAAACAGGGCATTTTCCATTTTTGCAGATAATATGTTATGTTCTGACTGTTGATATTGAATATTTACCTTTCTTTATTGTTTTTATATGAATGAGTGTTTCAGGTAGACTCCAAACTAAGATCTCCTATATGCCATTGGACTTTTACAGACCCTCAAATATTCCTTTTAGCCGATATTCATTGCTCTTATTCAAGTCATGTAAATTTCTATTCTTGCTTTCTTTTTGTTAGTTCATCTGCTTTCCTTTACATTACGAAGATTCAATCCTCTATAATGTGATGTTCTCTCCGAGTGGTTTAATGATAATAAGCTTAAGAATGAAACAATTCAATGTTAAAATGATTCTTAGGAAGATGGTGTCAGCAGAGCTGAATATTCAAGTGTTGGTTGAAGGAAGATGGTGTCAGTAGAGCTGAATTTTTTTAGGTGCAGTTGAATATTTTTGTGTACTTTATGTTTTGGTTTGCTTATTATGTTGTATGCAAAGATAACAACAGTGAGAATGGAATTGAGTTCAGTGAGATAGTGAAATTTGTTAGCATCCCATTTCTTTCTCAAGAAAGGGTAAAGGACACTCCCCTAACAAAATACATAAATCGGCAAGATACAATTTCTTTGTGCAGACTGTACAAATATTTTTAACAGAATTTTATCATTTGCTATAACACAACAGTTTATTAAATATTTTTAAGTGACCCTATGTAAATAGAATTGAGATTGGTAAAGCTATTATTCCCAATTAAACAATATTTATTCTTCTTCTCATCAACCTTACTCATAATTCTTTTACTTTTTCAGAACAGAGTTGTTTATTCATTCTCGGCATTGAAAACATCATTGTATATTCCCAAGTTAATTTCGCTGTTGAGAGAAACAGGAAGGAATGAGCATGTAAAGGATGCAATGATTACAGCAGGCTTAGAAACGGCTGATGAGCATTTTGGGATGAGATCAAGATCGGTTCTAACAAAAGGTTTTTCCTGAGATCTCATGCTTATATTATTGCAGTGGCATAGCTTTGTTTCCCTGTACCTCCGCCAAGGAAAGTTTCAAAGGTTTTGGGATTGATTCTGCTTGCAATATTTTTTTTTTGTTCCAATTTCTATAGTATGTTGGATTTAAAATCTTTGGATTTTTGGCAAATTTTGATGGCAAATTAAGTTAGAGGATTGATATTTTAGAGGACAAACTGTATAGAAGCTATTGGAGTTTTTTTCCCTGAAGATGGTTAGGATTTGTATTGGAAGGGTTTTCAAGATTTTCTTCTTGTCATTTTCCTTTATCTGGTTATTGCCTGAACTCAATAGGATCATTCAAGTTATGAATCATGGATTTTGGGGGTTTTTTCCCTTTATTAGGATATTGCTCGAATTCAATGGGAAGAAAAGGATCATTCAGATTCTGAACCATGGATTGCCAAAAACTGTGATAAAAGCATGGTGGACACTATGAAAGTATTTTTTGAAATGCTTGTGTATAGCATGGCTTGGCTCTATTCAGAAAACACAAGGTCAGCTATCAGGGTTTCTACAAGTTTCAATGTCAGCAAAGTTACATTTTTGGATTAGAAGGATTATTTACTATTGCCAATATTTCATATTGTTAGGAAAGATTTTAATTCCTTATACTTGAATTTTGTGTTCACATTGAAAAATTAAATCGGTTTGTGGGTGTATGGATAAAGGGTTCATATCTCTGGATAAACTAGAATTAGATCTATAATCTCAACCAGCTTGGCATCAAATAGGAAGAATTCAGGTAATAAATCATAAGGGCTTTTGTGATGGAGACTAATCTTCAAATTCCCCAAGAATCATTTTACGTGTTAAGACAACTAAATTGGGTAAATTATCATATTCAATTTTGGGTGTGGCTTCAAACCAGATTAGATGAAAATCCTGTGTGAATTTGACAGAAGATATACTAGCCAATTATGTCGCTTAATCAGAAGAAATCTTTGTAAGGATAAATTAAGGGCGAAAAAACAATAAATGCATAATAAATGCACTTCAGAACCGTTTATATTTTTCTATCGGCGTAACCCTTGCACCCTCCCCGGTGCAAGTGCTAGTGATACATGAATCCAGGATATTTTGTTTTGCATTAAGAATTATGTTTATTTTTTTGTTTTTGATTAAGATAAGTTGGTTTATGAAAGGACCAATTTATCAAAAGTTACACTAAATTGTAATTAATAGTAGTTCTATTGGTATCAACTACCTTCTTCAATCTATCTTTGGTGTCTTTTATTTCCTCTTCCAATTTCTAAATCTTATTTTTTTGTTGTTCCTTTTCAACTAGGAGGTTGATTTCTTTAAAAGCTTCCCAATGTTTCAAAATCAATTTATCTTTTTCCTCAAGCACTAAAACCTTTCCCTCATATTTTTTTTAACCTAAATTGATCATTTTAACATGTAACATGTGAATTTTCATAACTAACCATTTGAATAAAAATGGTAATTTTTAGTTTTCATTACTAATTCTAAAGATTTCTAAACAATCTAGTTAATGACCCTTATAACACCTTGCAAGGACTCTTCATCACATGGGTATACTTGACTCTTCTCATAGGCATGGGGACAAGGGCTCGGGATTTTGGCAAACTTGGCTTTAGGATAGGCTCTTCCTAGATTTTTCTTTACCTTTGTTGTTTATGAGCTTTTCCTCTATGCTACCTTCATCTATTTCTTTGGCCATTTCATCATCCATTTGATCCTTATTGGAAACCAAATTAGTATTGTCATTCTTCAAATCACTATAGGGGAATCTATCATCTTTACTTTCCTCTTCCTATTATGAGAAAGATTTAATCTAATTTTTCTTTCATTTCTTAGAAGGACCTCTATTAACAATGGGATCATACTATCTCCAATTGTTTAAAATGATCATAATTAGCCTTGCATACATTGGGTAAGACCTGGACCCCCCTCACAATTTTTTTACAGGAAGCTCCAAAGGAGTTAAAAGAAAGAAGGGGAGGGAAATGGTGTAGTGAGATAAAAAAATGGTTTAATAAGGAAAAATGATAAGAAAAAAAGTTATAAATGGACCACCTATAGAAATATGTTTCATAATCACCACAACCACCTCATTCCAAGGATTTTTAACATAAATAACAACATGGAACAACTAGTAATGCTTGAGAGATTAACCTTTTTTAAGGAAGATACTTTTTCCTTCTCATCCATCTTGTAATCCTTAAAGATCTTCAAATCCTCAATATTGAGGCCAATAGTAGATGCAGTAACCTCTTATAAGATAGTCATGTCCATTCCCAACAATTTAACATTCCTATTTTTTCACTACTTAGCAAATTCAATGACCATAATTATATCATAGTATTTCATCCTTTCAAGTGCTAGCCTCAAGGATTCTCTAAAATTATGTGATTAGCCCTCAATTTCCCACAAGAGATGGGTTCCACCCTATTTTGATCTCCTCTTATTTCAACACCCACTTTTATGTCCCCTATTTTTTTTAGATTGAATGAATAAAGCAAGCACATTGGACTAGCTTAAGTCAAGAAACTTCCAAATGTTGGAAGGACCAAGAATGTGGGGTAATATGTACCCATTTATAATTATCCAAAAATCCTTAAAACCCATTGTTGTGAAATATTAGTGACACTATGTAAACCAATTTATGATTGTTCGAATTTCA
The DNA here is from genome assembly GCA_007258455.2 of Sequoia sempervirens. Lineage (NCBI taxonomy): Eukaryota > Viridiplantae > Streptophyta > Pinopsida > Cupressales > Cupressaceae > Sequoia > Sequoia sempervirens. The sequence goes on along the minus strand of VDFB02105672.1, from coordinate 23,065 downwards.
TTATAAATCATGCATGATGAAACATTGACAATGCTAAAGTCTTGGTTAGCCAATATGCTAGCTTGAAGAGGATATCCTCCTCCAATCCATGTTTTAGCCTCTTAATGATAACCCCTCTAAGAGTATGTTGAACCTTCACTTGATTTAAAGAATGAATAATATTAAGAATATCAGATCAAATTATTAATTGTCTAATTAAGCTCAACTTTTTTTACTCAAACAACATATAATATTAATCAAGTCACTTTCAATAATACAATTTTGGATATGCAATTCCTTGACCAGTTTCAATCCATTGTAACTCATTGCTACTTCTGCTAAATGATTAGTCTACTTACCTTAAATTATTAAAAAACACCTTTGATATTACCCTGTGAATCATTGATAACTCCTCTATTGCCCTTTGCTCCCCACAAGGGGCCAAGATGCCCCTTGAAATATGTATGAATATTTGAAATTAAAATTATTTAATCAATTGTACCTGTACCTATTAATCAATTGTATATAATCAGAAATATTAAAAAAGTTATACATATTCTTATTTTAAGAAAATCGTCATAAATTCAGGCTATTTCTAGTCACTCGTCATCAGAGTACGCAGTAGGGTGATGAATTAGAATTTGTCACGTACAGAAACTCTTTTCCCTGCATTTATAATACCCAACTGTAAACATCATCTTTACGGTGGCCATGAGAGACACGAGCCTTGACCGTGGAATCCCCTTGGAAAATTATTTGGACGAGAGCCTCTGCTACTTACCCCATAATTGTAGGCAAAGCATATTCCAAGTGGAATTGATTGTGCCTGTTAATTCCATACGCATTCATACTATTTGTTTTTGTATTTTTTCAGCCAGCCCATAACTTTTCAGACAACGAAAATGACAGGCCAAATTAAAAATGCTCGGCAATGCGAATGGCTGTTGAAAACCTTTCATTGAAAAAGAGGCTTTTAAGTTTTCAAATATCCAGGAGTTCAATTTCACACGGGAGCACGATGAGAAAGACTAATTAAGGATTGTAATTAAGGGCAAGGTTCTGGTCACTCAATTTAGAATCGGGTCACACCATCTTAGATGCAGTGAGACGGGTAGGTGGGCTGTCCCCAAGAAAGTCTGGGAGCAAAGAATTTGTATTTTTAACAAGAAAGGGGTCATTGAGACTGAATGACACTTCGTTATTGAGTGTGTTGCTTAAGATGATATCCCTATCTAGTATGAAGACAATTTGAAGGTGGATAATCTAAATGAGTTTTTTAAGGAGACAAGGCTCCTCAAAACTATTGGCTTCTTGGTCTAGATCTATAATAGGAGGGCGGACATGAAAAAGAACTTCAAAATGGTTAAATATTTGATGCTCGGTCCCATAGACTCATGATCTCCTGAACATCATTAAAAATCATTCATTCATTCAAATAAAAAAACTTTCAGATTAAATTTAAAAATGTTTGAATCAAAAAACTTTTGAATTAAAAAATGTTAAAAATGCTCAAATCTTCATGTTTTTATGGTACAAGGGCATAAGATTGAGAGATTTCATGTGGGTGATGTCTTGTTTTATTCACAACAGGTATTCCATGTCATGACCCTAATAAAGAAATTGTATTTGACTGGGTACACATAAGGAAACGTGATAGCAATAAAGGACCAAGAAAACCAATAATACAAGGCTGATCTTCATGGTGTGAATCTAAAGCAACGAAACTGCCATGTTGGATTAGTTAAGAAAAGTACGGAGAGATCAAGACTTCTTTCAAATCGAAATCAGGTTGATCTGGTAATGGGGGGCAGCTCAGTTGCGGAAAGGATGTCTTCAAATATTCCACCAACTGCTCATTGATTTAAATTTAATCAATATTAGGTCAATCTAATAAAAATAAGTGGTAGCACCAAATATATCAGTAAATATATTAGCATTATATTTCTTTATGCACTCTTTACACATGAAATGATGGGCATGAATGGTGATAGTTGTAGATGGAGTAATAAATCAGGTAGGAGAGAGGGGTCAGTAGTTATATAGGGTTCAATTGTTGTTATAACACTTTGCTTATAATATTCAGTCTTGTCACATATTTATATTGTATATTGTAAATAAAAAGTTCACATATAAATAAAACTAGCACTTGCACCCCAATGAGGTGCAATATTTACGCCGATAGGCTAAGCCAACATTATTTACGACCGTGAAAAGCAATGGACGACGTGAAGAAAGTAGTGATCTATCTCACCTATCCCTCTCTACCTCTCCCTCTTTCCCTTCCTCCTCCCTTCTCTCTCTCCCTCTTTCTCTCTCCTTCCCTCTCTATTTATCTCTATATCACATATCCCTCTCTACCTATCGCTCCCTCCATCCCACCTATTTCTCTCTCTCTCTCTCCTTCCCTCTCTAATTCTCTCCCTCTCTCACTTATTCCTCTCTACCTCTCTCTCCTTCCCCCTCTAATTCTCTATATCTCCCATATCCCTCTCCCTCTCTCCCTCTCTCTCTCTCACTCTCTCTAGCTCTCTCTTTCCTTCTCTACTTCTTTCTATCCCACCTCTTTGTCTATCCCTATCTCTATCTCACTTATCCCTCTCGACCTCCCTATGTCCCTTTACCCTCCTCTCTATCTCTTTCTCTATCCTTCCCTCTTTACTTCTTTTCCCTCATTTCTCTCTTTTTCTCTATCCTTCCCTCTCTACTTTTATCCTCCTCTCCAATTCATTCCAAAAACAACACTTCCTATACAACTTTAGTTTTTTATTTTTCTATTTGTCTATTGTTTGGATTTTATAACACAAAACAAATACTAGACAATTTGTCCTTTCTGACCTCCATACTAACGAATATCGGTCATTCCACAACCTTTGAAACTCTAAAAAAGCTCTGCTTTCTTACACTTAATTTTTCACAATATTCTTCGAAGATTCATAGTTGAATTAATTCTATTTTCATCTCGATTGCCGCTTTAGAATGGATTTGTTAAAAAAGGCTTTAGAGACTTACCAACGAATACAAATAGCAGGTATAAAGCCAAATTCCTAAACCTTTGCTAGAAATCAGGCCCTTGTGCAAAGTAAGGTGTGGGGACTCCACATAGCACATATCCGTTATGTCCATTGTAGAAAGGCTTCCCGTACAACAACAAAAGTAGGTGATTCACATTGCATAGGAATAACAAAACATAATCTTGGCTTGCACAATTTGACTTATGCAACAGCCACTACTTCCTATAGTTTTAAATGCATTTGTACACCTATGATATCTCACAATATGTGCAATGTAACTTATCAAATATGATTCATGTCACTTGGAAACTATTTCATCTCCTAGCAAACGTAACCTGATGTAACCCTGATTCTAAGTGACACATTTGTAGGCATTAATAAACTCTATAACCTGTTCGTGTCAATTATAGCCAGACCTGCGATCTGATTATTGCAAATTTAACAATGCATGTTAAGAGTAACAGAAAAGCAAGGAATTGATTGAAAGACTAACTTGAGAGAAATGAGATCTCAAGGAATACAATGGTCTTAGAATATTTAAAACGTAGATTTGTTAGAAAGGATTTAGAACTATATGGACATAAATCTTGCACATAAACATAGTTTCAACACACTCAAAGTCAAGCCACATACACATAGATGTTCAATTTTTTAGAATTTTGGAAGAGCTTAACTATCGGGTGAGATTCATTATCAATGAACATATTGGATGTATTTTAAACATACCTGTATCAAATTGAGAGTAAAATTAGTGATGTTATGATTTTTGAGAATGGGATGTCTGAAGTCTGCAAAATAAGGAATTAACCGGTTGGGCGAGCTGCAAAAAACCATCTGGTCGTGTGCCAATATAAACATCTGGTTGATAAGCCCAAGAACTTGATAACTGGGTTGATGAATAGACATGATTGTGACACTATCGGATTGTGCGATCTGTTGCAGTGTATTCACAACCATAAAAGCACTGGTCGAGTCCAAGCTAGAGGTGGGCTCGTCAAGAAAGAGAAAAATCGGGTCATGAATAATATGGATCCAAATGGAAACCTGACACCCCGGAGGCCTAGCTAGTCAATCAAAATCTCCACCCGGCCATGCTTTTTCTCCCACGAGCACGACCTTGGCAAATGAAACTCGACTGCAAACATGAGCATCTCCTCAACGGTGAGCATCGATAAAAGGAAAATTGCAACCATTGAGGAAGTGGGTCCCCATAATGTTGTTCAAGCAGTAACAAACAACGCAAAAAATTGCAGAGCTATCAGTTTATTGATCTGAATCGCTAGTAATCATGATCACACGTATATACTCTATATTTCTTGTCTAGAAAATTTGCAGTTGTTACCATAAATACTAAAAGTTTACCAAACAAAGAATCTCAGGGCACATCATTCTTAAATATGAAGCAAAGTTTAAAGCTCCTGTTGACTGCCTGTGGAGAATAAGACAACATGAAGGCACCGAGATGGAAAGTTTCACAAAGGGAAATAAATCCATGGAGAACAAGAATCACTGCAAGTTGAAAAATCGTTGAAAGCAGCAACACAAGTCAATCTTAATCATGTATCCTTCGAACACCCAAAACATATCAATCATGAACATTCATATCACTTCCAAGAAAGAAGCTCATTCCTGCAGTTTTTCAAACTAACAAAATTGTGGGTAGCAATCCGGGGGCAGTGGCATGGAAGCATAGTGGCATTTCATCATTGAGGGCGTCAGAGGGGAGCAACTCCTTTGCTTTAGAAATGCCAAATGTCGGGTGGATTATTTGTTTTATCAGGTAGATTTTGGCATTAACAAACCAAAGCTTCTCACAAAATTGGGCAATACAGCGAGGGAATTGAATTCCATTCTTCGAAACCGTTTATTACGTTGGAAAGCGTATCTAAGTCTTTATTAACGCCAGAGCTGTAGTGGTCAAAAAAATTAATCAAAAGAACATGTGGACATTCTTTGCACGCGCATCAAAATTTGTTTCGTGTCATTTGGCGTAGATTATCTGTGTCGGCCATCGAGGGTGCCTGTAATCCAACGCAAGTTTAATGGTGGTTATTGAGATCTACAAGACTACACGGCCTCCTTTCTCTACTTCTAATCATCACATGGAATGCCCGGTTTAGCGACATCGTTTCAATCGCCTGTTTTTGACGTCTTAATTCACGGATGATTGGACAGTGGAGAGTGAATAAATAAAGTTAGGAGAACCTGGCAATAAGAAATTGTTTACGTGGACAGACATTATATATATCTCCCCTGTGAAATCTGGAAGCGGTGGAGGGGCATGACCGAATCCATGTGATCGATTTCAATCTGATGCATGGCCTGCAGTGGCCGGCGCTGATCCAGGCACTGACTCTGAGGGCCGGGGGGCCGCCCTTACTCAGGTTCACCAGAATCGGACCGCGCTAGCAAGACGGTCGAGACGTCCTGCAAGAAATAGGTATGAAGCTTGCTCAGTTGGCCGAATCCGTTAATGTTGAGTTTGATTTCAGAGGCGTCATGGCTGATAAGATGGATGATGTGAAACCCTGGATGCTTCAGCTCAGGCCCAGAGAAGTTATTGTTGTCAATTCCATCTTCTAGCTGCATCGTCTACCTTACAATGACCCCTCTGGATCGTCCCCCATTGATGCCATGCTCAAGTCTGCGAGGAGCCTCAAGCCCAAAATTATGACGGTTGTTGGGCAGGAGGCTAACAGCAACGCTCCTCTCTTCCTTGGCAGGTTCACTGAAGCCTTACACTATTATTCCACCATGTTTGATTCTCTCGAAGCCTGCAATCTTCCACCCCACAACACCGAGAAACTTCTGGCCGAAATGTATATTGAGAAAGAGATCTGCAACATAGTGGCCTGCGAAGGCCCCTTCTGAGTATAAAGGCACGATCCTCTTTCACAATGGAGAATGTGTCTAGGCAGCACCGGCTTCAGGCCGGCACACTTGGGTTCCAACGCCTTCAAACAGGCCAGTATGCTGTTGAAGAAAATAATGGATCCCTGACCCTCGGCTGGCACAACCGACCCCTCATATCCTCCTCCGTGTGGCAAGGCTTTTAGGGCTTCCTCAATTTGTCGAGAATCAATTAAACTGCGCACCCTTGCCAAATTAGAAGGGCACGTATTTAATTCACAGATGACCTGGTCAGGAAACTATTGTACGTGACAACTGCATACGGGATAGCTTTTAGAGCCGGTCTAAAACTCTGAACAGTTCATGGGGTTCCCGCCGGCCTCTACTGTAGGAAATGCCGGTGGGGTTCCCCCACATAGAATAGCCTATCGGCTAAAAATAACCAAATGTTGGTAAGATGGTGGAACACACGAGAACCTATAAATACATTCATTAACAAGTGAAATAAATATTTTTTGTTTCAAATAAAATATCATAACTATTAGCCGGTACGGGTAGCGGAGTTGGCTTGGGCCGTGGGTTTGCTCTCCATTGGTCTCGGGTTTGACTCTGCTCCTGGGTTTGCTTGGTTAGGAGTGGCTTGCCCGTTGTTGGGTCCCCCCACAAGGAACTAGTCTCGTCCTCACTCGCCCCAGGTACCCAAGATACAGGTCGTTGGGCTGGTCGCGGGGATACCCCTGTCGTTAACAAAAAATTAAATAAATATCATAGTTATTACTATAAGTGTGTAATTTATAAAAAAAGATGCTCATTTAAACAAGTATTGTTGTCATAGTGAAAAAATCTTATTCTAATGTGTACAACTATTGGGGTAGCAATATACATGCATTGTAGTATTTCATATTAATAGTTTGTCTTATCACAAATGCAAAAAGTGAGCATAATAAATATCTTGTATTTTTTCATGAAATGTGAAGGATAAAAATTTTTAGTGTTCAACAATTGGTCCATTTTTGTTGGATATAAGTTGTATTTGAAATAATAATGTGTTGTTTTTATAACAACAAATAGTTTTTTGTGTTCAACTATTAGTCCATTTGTGTTGGAAATAGAAGATAGAGATAACAAAGATTTATGGTTACCAATAGGTATTAGGTCCATTTAGATTGGATATAAGTTATATTTTAAATAAAACTAGCAATTGCACCTTGTTGTGCAATGGGTACGCCGAAGGGGTGTGGAAGGTCAATTATGAAATAAATTGGTCTATTTTTGTTTTTTGTTTTTTTATAATTTTGTGTAGTACATGAGGTCAATTGATAGGCCATTTAACAAATGATGTTGTTTGTTCAATTGAGGTCTCAATGGAGAAGTGATAGCTTCAAATAAACTATGCATCCACTTACAAGGATCCAAACATGAATGAAACAAAATGATTTGTATTAATAGAACATAATGATTGTTTTATTATTTTTTAAAATATATTGATTTAAAACACAATATAATTAAATGAACTATCCACAATGTTCACTCATTAAAAATGAAAAACTTTAAATTGAGTCTTTATATATTTTAAGCAACACTTGATTAAAAACTCCAATAACAATTAAGTGTTTATTCAAATTTACCACTTTTAGATAATAATTTACTATATATTTGAAATCTTTATTTTATAATACATATAATTATAAATCAAAATGTATATATGTGTAATGGTTGAATTTGCATATTTATGTGATTATTTTATGTGAATGATTAAATATATTTATATATCTATAAATGACATACTTTTGTGTAATATTGATTTCATTCCTTTGACCTTCACATATCCCTATATACACACATTTGCATAAATTTATTTATATTTTATCTATTTCTACACATCCATCTATATAGACAACATTATTGGATCCTCCATGATTAAACATTCATCCCTTACAAAAACTTTACCATTTCATCATCTTAGGTCATGTCTATGGGTGGAAGATTGATCACACATCTACAAATCTAACCCTAAATTTATAAAATTCAAATTTTAAAATTGACTTACTTTTTTCCCATTACACTAGCCCTTATGAGTTGACAAAGACATTAGTTTGCATTCATTATATCATCCAGGCATCACATTTGATCATCTCATCCTAGAGAATTTAATGAGCAATGATGTTAGGAGAATGCTTTGGTTAGGTGCACTAAATTGACTCAAAGTCTACATATTCATTGTAGGGTGTGTCATTTGTTGATCAGTTGCTTGATCGTAAAACCTATTTTTTGGGGTTTGATCCAAGAGAATATTTCTCTTAGTGATCTCGACAACCCACTTAAGCTATTTATAAATATTGTCAATCTAGATAGTAAAACAAATGGAGATGAATTAAATGACTCAAAGATCAAGAGTGTAAAATGAACAAGATTAGATCCTGATGCAGAGGCTATAGGACTTTTGGAAACACACAATGATTTCAAGGATTTCAATGAAGCAGTCTCAAATCTCTTCCAGGCACCCTTGTGGAGATAAGCCTCAATAATGCACTTATGACTCAAAACCTTCTCCTATGGACCCAAACCCTAGGAATGTTCTTAAGAGATGAAAACAAACTTTTCTTGACTAGTTTCAAGCCCCAAATCTCTGACTTAAACACAAACTCACTTTTTGCACCTTGACTAGGCTTCTAGCCCAACTAGGCCTCCTGCGGTGATTTTTTTAACTTTACTCACAACTTCCCCAAAGGACTTACCAAACTAATGATTGTTTTATATGTGGTTTATGACCCTACACAACATACCCAGACCTTGATGGCACTTGTTTTGGATCAGACTTCTCAAATCTTGCTATTTCCACAAAAACTAGGTTAAATTAGCCCTATTTTTCAAAGCAACCCTACTCAAATCTTAACTCCAGATTATAATACTTTCAAAAGTACCTTAAAATATTCCCAAACCAAATATTTTCAATTTTTTAGGTGCCTATGACACCCTCAAACACAAAACACTCATTAAATTGCCTCAAAACTAGGGCTTCTTGAATCTTGGCCTTCCAAACACTTCCAGATCCCCCTCTTTGACTTTTCACCATTAGATCAACATAATAAATCAATCCAAACTCAAAAAATTTCCCCTTATTAAGGCAGATCTCCTGCTGCTATACCTTAGCCCCCATCCTCATGCACTTTGCATTGTCCAATCTTGGTGTACACCTTAATATTTCCTCTTTCTTGCACATTAGTTGTTAGGTTTGTATTATACATGTTAAAAGTGATCCATTTCAAAGGTTACAGCATCATTCTACCTTGAAATAAATCAATCATCCATAAAAACCCTCAAAATCAATAAAAATCTACACTTTTTTTAGGACAGTCAGCAATAATATACAAAGAATTGATTGTTGCTGCTTTTAGGACATTCAAATGACTTCAAAACAAGTTGATACAAGTCCCTAAACCATCCTACTAAACAAATCTTCAATAGAAATCAATAAATCATCAAAAGAGCACAAGAAAAATGCAAGAAATTGTTTTTTTTGCTTTTTCCTGTAGCAGTCCGTACAAAATCCATACCAACAACCAAACCTCTGTAAAAATGATTTCTATGGCCTTGAATAACCTTTCCCCAACTTCTTAAACCGTTTTGGATTGATTAGTTTACATTAAAGTGATTAAAACATCAAAAAACTACTTTCCCACCCAATGTTGGAATTCAAAAATTTGAATTTCCAATTTACAATTTATTAAACTCTACTATCCAAAAACTATTGGATCCTTACTATCCAATCTTATTTGACAAAATTAAATCATAATAAACCTATCTAACCTCCTAGAACATTATTTTTCCATTTACAAAGCATTTTGGTCCTAGGGTCCTTATCAGGACCCTTAGGACTTTTGATCTTCCAATTACTCTCATCCATGCCAAATGCCATCATAGGATTCAAGACATCATAATTGATGCTTTGGAATGATGGAAAAACCTTCATGTCTCCTGCACTCTCCTGACTCTTCAACTGACTCCTAATGAGCTTGGGTGCTCCTGCACCATTCTCCCCAAGAAAGAAAAGTTTCTTGCCCCAAGAAGCATCCAACTTGCTACCACCAAAAGACCCCTTGCTCTCATATGTTTTCATCTTCAAATGACAGGGCATGTAATCTCCCAAAGTCACTATCTTCCTCATCTGCCAATCTGCACTCATGTCACTCAACATGTTAGTGTCAAAAATTTGTTTTGTTTGTCCTTTTTGCTGCTTGAACTCAGTCTGATTTTGTGCCATGTTTCTGCCTCTATGCCATTGATTTCCTTGTGAAGAAACACCACCCCTATTACCCTCAACAATAGGGCATTCAATACTTCCAATCTTAATATTGTCCAAGTCCCAAAGATTCTAATTTTTAGGACTGTATGCTTCATATCTCTGCTGCAACCTATCATTTCTCTTCCAACCAATATCTTCCCCTATCTTACCCTGCACTTTCACCTGTAAATTCTTCTCAAAACATATCACAAAACTCTCATTAGACTGCTCCAAAGGCAAAGGAACCAACTTATATCTACTAGCATCTTTATGCACCAAATATGTGTTGTGAAAACCATCATGTACTATCCTCCTAGCATACTGCCATGGTCTTCCCAAGATGATATGACCACAAGTCATTGGAATGACATCACAAAGCACCCTGTCATGATAAGATCCAATTGAAAAATCCACAAAATCTCTCTTACCAATCTCTACATGTTGCCTTTGAGTTACCCAAGTGGCCTTGTAGGGAGTAGGATGATCAAATGTTTCAATACCTAACTTGGTTACCATATCAGTTAAAACTAAATTGCTATGTGACCCGGAATCTATGAGCAATCTGCATATTTTACCATGACTGAGACAATTAGTCTTAAAGATAGTTACCTTTGGCTCTTGATGAAGTCTTTCTCCTTGCTTAACCATAAGAAACTCACCATCAGTCACAGGGTTTGCCATGAATGTTTTTGGTTCCTCCTTCTTGTCTTCTTCTTCTTGTACAAAATTAGCTCTCCTATCTCTGCCCCTATCAGCTTGTTCCCATTTAGGACACTTGAAGGAAGGATGCCCTGGTTCATTATAATTAAAACACCTACCTGTGAATGTGCCTCTACCTTGCCCAAATCTTCCTCATCCTCTAGGAGTGTATCCACCTCTTTGATCTGAAAATATCTCTTTTCCTTTGTCATTGCTGCTCTTGTCATTGCTGCCTTGTCCTTGTTCTCTATTACCTCTGCCCCTATTTGAACTACCTCCTCTTCCACCATTTCTTGATCTTTCTTGCTTCCTCTTCACCTTTTCTTCTGCTCTAATGGCCAACTGAAAACATTCTCCTAATGTCCTTGGTAATTGCAAACCATTCTCATCTTGTAGATTATACCTCAAGCCATTGATATACCTAGCTACTTTCTCATCTTCTTCCTCATAACCTCCTCTAATACCAAGCTTGTGAAATTGCTCAGTATAGGACATCACATCCATGTCCTTTTGCCTTAAATTTTGCCTCATCCTCTTCACATGAATTGTGTAATCAGATGGTAGGAATTGTTCCTTGACGAAACTCTTCATCCTAGCCCATGTAGAGACTTTTGCCAATCCCCTAGCCAAAGGCAAAAGGATCATTGGGATCAGTGGTCAAAACACATCACCCCCCGGGATGAAAACATGGTCATTCAACCCGAAATTATGTTTGAGGAAAACTTTAGTAACCTAGTCAATGTGCAAACAACAAATCGCCTTCTTGAAAAACACAGCGAAGAAATCTTGGCTCACTTAATTGACAAGGGTGTCAAACTGCCGTCAGGTATCGACCTATCCAATTATGGCAGTTTCGTACCTAATATACCCCAAGGTTCACACAACGTACTAGGTGGTTCATACGTCCCCAATGTTCCTTCCGTAGAAGGTATCATTCAAATACTTAGCCACCCACCTCTAGTATTCTTCATTAGTTGGCCAATCAAAATTAATCACATCTTTTACCTTTGTACTATAAGGCAAATACTTTACCGCTACCACATTAACATCTATTTCAAAAGATTCCAAAAATGAGCCAGTACCAATAATCTTATCTATACAATTTACCAACAAATCATAATCTGAGTCATCACAAATTATTTTAATTTGATTATTGATGACTTTACTTGTTTGATCCTGCCATTGTTGGAATGTTCTGATTTCTCGGGCTGCTCATCAATTATATCAGGTAACAGTGTGTTATCCCAATCATTGAAGTTCTTTACCAATTCCCTAATCTTCCTACTTAGATCATCTGGTAAGGTCTAAAAACCTTGCAATGATTTAACTAATATATAAGTAGGCTTCAATGATTGGGGCCTATTATTTACATCAAACCTTGAGGTGTTATTCATAACATCTAGATTATTTTTCCTAGGGATCCAATTTTGAATTATTGGAATCACTATCCCCTAATCCCTATCAATATTCTTTATTGCTTCAAATAGCAAAAAATACAAAGAATGTATAGAGGGAAGTTTATTATCCACCTTTTCATTTAAATGCTCCAAAACAATAGTAACAATTTCTTTTTCTTTTGAAAGAAAACCCTCCTCTTTTACCCTTAGTGATGTTTGTAATTGATCAATTTTCTGCATGAGCTGCCTCTTTGTTGGATCAACAGAGCACTTTGTTTCTTCATCAACTTGTTCTAAAGGAGGGGTAAGAGTAGGATTTTGAATAGGAGACAGTGGTGTAGAAAAATTTGGAGAAGCAGGAGGCATTGACCCTGCTGTGGGAGATGATGTGCTGGTTCCTGGAGCATTGGATGTTTCCCCAGTATGTCTATACTTGAACCTTTCTACTTCAGTTTGCAGCTCAACATTCCTCTGTTGCGTTTTACTATATTCTTCAATTAAAATGTTATACTTCTCCATTAGGCTCTTTCTTTCAGCCTCCTCCCTTTCAGCAGTCTTTCGGGCCAACTTGGCCATATTCACAGTTAAACTAGTGGCTTCGATTGTTGTAGTCTCTGAAGCCCTTTTTATTATTAATCCTCCTTTGAAATTTGGATTAATATCAGCAATGTTTGGCTTTCTTCCTTGTGGAGCCAATGCCCAAATTTTCAAGGTCTCATGTTCTTCACTGAAAGCAGAGTTTTGTAATGCTACCTTAACTTCTTCTTTAGAATACTGAAAAGGATTCTTGGACTTTATAATGGCATTAAAATCCATAGCATTTGTGATGTCCCATTTAGGAAAAATCAAAACACTAGCTTGATTCACTAGTTGTCTTCCTTCTTCAGGAGTGATGTTTTTGAACTCTTCCATTAGTTCAGCTTTCACTTCTTCACAATTCTCCTGATCTGACCTGTCAGGCCTTAGTTCTCTTCTCTCCTTACATTTATTTTGATATTCCTCAAATTTCATCCTCCATGCCAATTGCAAGAATACATGAGTCTTTACAAATGCATTGTCAGCTAAGAACTCCTTGCAAGCCTCCATTCTTGCATCCTGCACACTCTTACCCTTCATATCCAAATCAGATAGAACCAATTCAGCTGACCTAGGAGGGGACGGCATACCAACCTGCATGTCTTGATCGGTAACAATAATTTATCTGTGAGATCCTCAGGTAGGTGATCAGTTCTTTGCCTCTTAGGGCTTGGCTCAGGTGGTGGTGATGGGGGACTGCGCTTTGGTGAAGATTTTAATTCAATGATTTTGATAGCCCCAGGTACTTTGAATTTTGGGCCTGGTCATGAAGGCGCCTTCATTATTTTCTTCCCTTTTCTGTCTACTTCTTCCTCATCACTGTCAGTATCCCTTTTCCTCCTATAGATGGGCTACCTTTGACATACTGGCCTTGTTTCAATTGGCATATCACTTTGTCCTTGCATATCCAAACTTAGCCTTAAATTTATCTTTTTGGTTGTCAAGGTGTCCATTATCTCCTTAAAATTTTTCATTAAAAAATCAATTCTCTTGTGGTATGGAGTGAATTCCATCAATGGATTATACTTCGGATCCATTTCATGCACAATATCCAGTAGCTTACTACAAGCTATCCACTTTTCCTTGTTCAATTCCTGTCTATTTAAATCAAATTCATTCCTGATCAAATCCTCAGGGAAATTGAACTCATGTGCAAATTTTCCACCTTTTATTCTTTGTCTGAAAAGAGCAAAGAAACCTTCAGGATCATGTTGTCACCTTGGACCAAATCTCAAATGGTAATCAACAAATAATTTGTCAAAATGTGTCCAACCTCCCTTTGAAAATGTAAAGTCAGACACTACTGTATAATCAGGGATTAATGTTCCCTTCCCCTTTCCAATTAGGTTATCTTCATGAATACACCCCATCTGCCACATAACTTCTACAAACCCTAGTCTTGGTGGCACATTGTATGGCAGCATGTGAGGGGTTCCTTGAAATCCATATATTCTCAAGATAGTGCTGACTGGATATGGGATAATGTCACCCCAGTTATGTAAAACCCTCAATTCTGGTTTCCTCTCCTTCAGCCTAAGGAAATCATGCACTTCCTCAGGGATCCTAGGTACATTTACCATCAATTTATCCCTCAATCTTGCAGCAAAAAAATTATCAAATTACACATAACTAGTGCTTTCCTTATTACAGGACAAATTTGCAGCCCATATCTGTACTGGCAATCTTTCTCCATTAACTGATTGTCTTAAGTTCATCTTCTCAACAAAGAAATCAACATTCCTAAACAAGAAAATATGCATCAACATGGAATACCAAAAGAATTGAGTACCAATATCACCATTTTGTAGCTTCGACAGTCCTTCATTTATCCTCTCCACCAAAAATGAAGCTAAGTCATATGTTACAGAGAAGTTAGGGTGTTGTATTTGCACCCCCATGAACATGTATGCAATTGGCATTACTGCACCAGGGCCGAAACCCAAAATTTGACATAGTGAATAGAAAGTAGCCAACAAAAGCTTTGCAAAACAATTCAATTTGAAGGGTTCTTGATCACTAGGGCTGATGTGAAATTGTGAACCCCCTGCCTTAACCAGATGAGGTGGAAGTAGTTTAGCCCTAAAAAGAGATTTCAATTTTTTATACTCCTGCTTCATTTCTTCAAGATTAATAGGAACCAAGTCATCACTTGGCTCACTCAAATCAAAAGTCTATTGGATAACATCTTTGTTAATTTCTAATAGAACTCCTCCATCATTATCTCTAATTACCCGTGTGATAGGGTCATATCTTTGTGCCACTACTCTAAGTAAGTCCACATCAGGGAACACATTTGGAACAACCAACTTTCCCATGTCGTACATCCATCCATTTGAAAAAGGATGAGAAAAATTATTTTGTCCATACCATAATCTAAACATTTTAAAGCCTGTGAGTGGAACCCTAACATCTGCAATGTTGGAATTATTACACACCAAACCCTCCCCTAGGATTTTCCCTCGCATCAACACCAAACCTTTCTTTCTGTCATTTGTTGATAATGGAAATTGATCTAGGAAATCATCATACAAGTTTCTTTTCAAATAATCAATGTGGCCAGAGTGCTGCTTGGTTGGCTCCATTTTAGACAAACTAGGGCCTCACTACAATGTTACACTTCAAGTGGCTATGACTAAGTAGAGATAGGAAATTACAAAGTAAAAATACCACAATTCCTCACAATTTATGATTAAACAATAGCCTTAACAAAAGATTTTAATGAACTCAGTGACAAGCATAGCAGACCCCCCCTTCCTAAATTTAGGTGCAGAATGACTAGGAAATAGAGAAAATTAACTCACGGCTTTTTTCGCACAAACTCCAATTTATGGCTACAACTGCTCGCAATTTCACCTTTGGCTCTGAAACTGTTTTCACGAAATATTTGGATGCTTTGTGATACAAATGAGATGAGTAAATTGATTTTACGTCAATCAAATTATGCCAGCAGATGTCTCATCCGCCATTAAAGCTCACTCGCGGGCTGCACGAACAACTCCAACCATAATTTGATACATATTTAAATTTGAGTCATTGATCCTTCAGTTTGATAAAATCATCAACAACCATCTCCAAAATAGGCTGACATAATCGCCAACACAGCAATAAAGGGGCCCATTATGTCATACGCCGTGAAGGAATGCCACGTGGCAGTTTCCCGCGACATCGCAATCCTTTGATTTACCATCGCGGGATGGTGGGCATTATCGATCTTTTTACCATAAATCCTACTCCTTCAAAAATGGTTGTCATCCTTTCCTTTAACTGTTGAGCAGATTTTCCCTTAAAATAATAACATCTGTGTTGAAATAAAACACGTGCATCTTACAAGTGCATGAGTAATTCGCCCCGTAATACATTTAAAATGGGTGAACACTTTCTTCACTCCTTAGGCTTCATTGGATGAGACACGTGGTAGGCACCCGCGACATTGCGATCCCTAAATTCGTAATCGCGGGATGGCAGGCACCATCAATCTTGAAGAGACAGCTCGTCAATGGTCACACAGATTTCATCCTTTAGGAAGGGCATGTGGCACCCGCCCATGATATCGCAATCCCTGTAATCCCTGATTGCAGGATAGCGGGCGTCGTTGATCTCGTTCCTTTAACACAGTCGCCAGCCATGTTGTTAACCTTTGAGCAGCTTTTCCAGTGAGATTATAACATATCTATTGATTTAGAACATGTGTGTCTTGAGAACACTTTAGTAATCCGCCCTTTAATACATTTAAAGCCAACTAGTGTTTCCTTTACTCTTTAGGCTTCATCGGATGAGACACGTGGTGCCCGCCTGTGATTTCGCAATCAACCCAAGCACCATCACGGGATGGCGGGGAACGGCTCAGATCAAATGGTAGTTGGTCAGTGATAGCTCAAATTTGATCCCTCGGATAGGACACGTGGCGCCCACCCGTGATTTCGCGATCCTTCAATTCTCGATCACGGGATGGTGGACACCATTGATATCTACAGGAAATAGATCAACGATAGCACTAAATCAACCCTTGCAAAATAAAATATTCATTAAAAGGAGAAGTGGGCATTACTAGGCAGACGACAAATAAAAAAATTATATTTATAGAAGAAAAATAAAATAAATTTACAATTTGTTTTATAATTTCACTTTTAACTTTAAATGTATGTTCACTCATTAAGTTGTTTTTTCTTACAATCACATTTTCATTTTAGATGTTTGTTTATAAAATATAAAGATGCATTAAAAATATATTAGAAATATCTTTCTTTATATTATATGGCATTCATAACATTTAATTAACATAGAATAATTTCACAATATCAACAACAATCAAGAAAAATTCAATCATTTTCCTTACAACATTATTCTCATCAAACTAACAAATAAAACATTGAAAACAAATTTATCTTTTTATGTTATAACATTCATAACTTAAACCTTTATACACAATATCAAGTTAATTATAAAAAACACATAAAATTATTTATAAGCAACTTAAATCTTTTAACAATTTAATAAAATATAATTGAATATAATTAAGAAAAATTTAATAAGAATTATAGATAAATTTATGAAATATTGATTTACTTATCAAGAAAAAATCAATGATAAATTTACTTATTATAGATAAATTTACTTACCAATCTATTTTAACCATCAAGAAAAAATTAATCATTAGTGATTGCAACATTATTAGCACATCTTTTAAACTGACAAATAAACATTGAAAACACATTTATTTTTTATATTATAACATTCATAACCGTGTACATACACTAACCCTAATTGAACCATAAACCCTAACCCTAATACTAACCCCTTGCTTTAGTTGACTAACACTAACCCCCAAGCTCTGTCTTTAATTGTAATCTTTGCTAACCCCAACCCTAATCCTAATTGAATCCTATACCTAATTTTAATTAAAATCTAACCCTATTTGAGCCTTAAACTTAATTAAACTCATGTTTAGGGTTAGGGTTCAATTAAGGTTAGGGTTGAATTATGGTTATGATTAGGGTCAAAATTCAAATAAGATTATGGTTGGAGATTAATTAAGGTTGCTATTCACTTACGGTTAAGGTTCAATTAGTATTCAATTTGGATGAGGGATCAGTGAGTTATAATTCAATAGGGGTTTTAATTAAGGTCGAGGTTAAGAGTTAGTCTTAAATTAGGGCTAAGTTGGAGTTAGGAGGTTCGATTAAGGTAAAGGGTTATTGTCTATGGTTTGGTTCAATTCACCCAGTTCTCTGAGGTTTGATACAATTAGGGTTATGTTTCCAGCAATACCTAGGAGTTACGATTATAGTTCAGTGGTGTTAGAGTTAGAGTTATGTCAGGTTCAATGGGGTTAGGTCAAGTTCCATTAATTGTTAGAGTTAGGGTTGCAATAATAAAATTTTCCATAATGATGTGAAAAGGCATTCCAATTGGATTCATATACAAATGCACAAATGGTAATTAAGAATTCTCTAGAACTAAAGTTATAACAAAAAATACAATCCTTAGCTTAATCATTTGTTCTTATTAGGGTTGGGATAAGAATTTAATGGGTCCAACTAAGACTTAGGAAATAAAACCCTACGGAGGAAATAAAGCATTAAAATCAAAGTTGGGTTTTAATTTTAATCCGGTGACGTAAGCCTAAGCCATTAACTCTAGTGGTCATGTCGCTGACGGCTTAGCCAAAGCCTTTCATTAAATACTAACTGTGCAATGTGTAGGTTTTCCATATTTGAAGATATGGGAGAAGATCTCGTCGTGCCCACCAACTCATAAAACCTGAGTGTGGCCTGTTATTTGGCATGAGGTTAGCAAAAGGAAGATGTATGTCCTGTATGGAATGTGGGGCCCAATCTCCACTATTGAGCTCATAACCCGTGGTTTTAGATGGACAACCAAGATCAAAAGCTAATGTAAATCTATGTTGTTCCCTGCTAGCTCGCGGGAGGAAGATGAAGGTTGGTGAAGCATTAATGAATTATTCCTTGTGTAGTCACGTCGATCTCAATCTGTGTGAAGATGTTGTTGGTGATCTTTGGATTCTCATCTAGCTCTAGTTAAACGGTGATAGTACATACATGAGTGCCATGTTGCACATGCATATTTACTAAGCATTGATGAAGGTTGTTACCTCGCACAATAAATACAAGAGGAATAGACTAATGGTGTCATTCTTGGTAGTGCTTTGTCAGGTAGTCTAATCAAGTTTGAGTGCTTGTCTGAGAAGATAAAATGAGTAAGTTAATAAGGAGGTCTGTTCATTTGAGCTCACAAAAGCTCGGTCCTGCTATTCAGGAAGGTGCTTTGGTTGAGCAGCAATGTCCTGAAATTGCAACCTTCTATTGCTTTGATTGTAGTAGAAGGTTGCAATTCCAAGACATTCTTGCTCAACTAGTAGATGACAAAGGCAAGCAGTTGACGTGCTCTATTACTAGTGTCGATAGGAAAATAAGGTATGAGCATGGCTCTGGATTACAACACTTTCCAGTGACCTTACAAAGCAACACTTTTGATGATGTAACTGAGACCGACTCAGACTACTGTCGGTATTTAAGTTGCTTCAATCACAGTTTTCCCTCTGATGAGGAAATGATATGTGTGGGCACATCAACTGTTAAAACCCCAAGCGGACGGACTAGAACCATTTGGGCAAGGACAAGAAAGAAGAGGAGGCTGAGGGTCTACCATATTGGGCAACAACTAGAAGTGGGCGTGTATAAGAAGTTGTTGTGGTGTGCCTTCATGGCAATTTGGTTGCCTGGTTTTTTTGTGTGGCCTAGCGACAAGGGGAATTTGATGACAATTTGTGTTCCCTATTCTCTTAGCTTTCCCCAGTTCATGTGCCACTATGTTTATGAATTCAGCGTGTGGGAAGTTTTGAAATGATCAAATGCAATGGATATTTTGTTCAAATGGAAATTTGTGGTGAAATTACATTTGAGCCCGAAGCTTGTTGCTCCCTTGTCATATAAAAGGGAATTCAAGGCTCATTTGTAGGGAGAGAACTGATGAAAGCTATAGCTAGGTTTTGAGTTGAATATATGGGTAGAAAGATATATATGTCCTACGATGAGAGTGATAGTTAGTGCCGTTGGTTGTTAAACTAATGGATGAATAGAATAGATAGCCTATTTTAGAGTTTTGGATGAATATATACAAACTATCTTAAATTGTAATAGATATGACTTATAAGCATGAATACTAGCTATAATTCTAATATATTTTCTCTCCTTATGTGGATTTGAGTGAATTTTGAATGACATGTTAATGAAGTTGTCATTCTTCTTTTGAGAATTTGTTCAATTGTGTGTCTATGTTTTTGCTTTGATTCAAGAAAATCAATTAAATCATTAAATGGAGTCATAAGTTTACAATTATTTACAAAGGATTTGATAAGTAGTAATATATCAAAGAATTGAGCTTCATAATGCAAGGTATTATATGAGTAGTCCATTCTATTAAATTCTGGGGTCATTTCTACTAACGGTAAATGGGTATGAAAATTTGACAACATGAAAACCATGAAAATAAAAATTTAACATAATAAAAATGGCCAATCATGAGTCAAAAATGAAAAGAACCATTTGTTGTTACTCTAATATTTCAACCACATACTAAACTACCAAGTGCATTTTATAAATGTATCATGCAAGGAGCACAATATTGGGAATCAATGTGAATGATTCTCATCAAGAAATTAGACAAACTTTGAGATTGGAAGACCCAAGCTCTTTGTAGGTTTTCAATGAAGATTTAATTAGCCACTAATAGGAACAATAAGAAAATAGATAAATGTGAATAAATCCTAATCTCTAAGAGTGTTGTGCTAAGAATTACATACACATCTCATAAATTTCAATAGAGACATGAGACACATTTATATAAATAAAGGAAAGAAATAGCTATTTAGATAGTTATTAATCTACAAAAGATTAGGACCTATGTACTTCAAGAGATTAATAAAAATAAGTTTTTATTTATAATTTTTAAATTTGATAATTTTGAAATTATCATAGATGTAAAAAGTAAAAATAATATTTTTCAACAAAACAAATAAAAATGACAAGAGTAAATAATGTGATTAATCAAGAATATAACATGATATTGCAAAAGAATATAATAAATTTAAAGAATATGCATAATTGTACACCAAGCCATCAAAGATATAAACTACCTACTTTATAAAAAATAAAATCTTTAAAATGACTAAAATTATTAAAACTATTAAGCTCCATGAAAAAACACTGCAGCTTCCATATAAAAAGTATACAACATGATACTTATAGAAAACAAATTATGTAGGATGTCAAAAAAATGTTAAAAAGATAAGATAAGATAAAATTATAAATAAAATTAATCATATTAATTTCATAGTTAAAAAATAATTCTATGGATCTTTAAATATACATATAATAATCTTTAAATCTTTATTTAAAAATATATATATATTATATTTTATAAACTTGCATTAAATTTTTAATATTTAAGTATACTAAAAATCTAAGATGTTCAATATTCATTATTATTTTAAATTATAATATTGATTAAAGATATATAATTATATTTATCATTTAAATTCAATAATGAACTTAGAAAAATATTAAATCAACTCAAACAAGTTTCTTTATTATCCAAAAATACTATATAAGTTAATTATAACCATTATAATATAATATTTAAATTTTGTGCTCAAATGTTAACAATTATAATGTTAAATTTTATGGGTTGGGGCCCTAGCTCACAACCTTTCCCATTGCAGAGGTTGGTCATGAGGTCTTAGTCTCCCCACCTCAGTGGGTACCTCAGAGGGCGAAAGCACGCTACCAAAGCAAGCACCGGTCACGCTTAAAAGTTTACTGTGCACCTAGCTATATGGGGTCGTATACCACCTTGGGTAAAATTAAAAAATGTTAAATTTTTATAATTATAAACTTACCTTTAATGATGTTAGTAAGTTTTAATTAAAAATTAGTTTTTCAAGCATATATTAACATACCTAGATATATTCACCAAAATCTATTATCTATTATTCATTATGTAATTTTGTATGTATAATATATTTTTTTAAAAATAAAAAATATATATTTAAAAAATTAAACAATATATTTTTTAAATTAGAAATATATTAGAAATATTTTGAATGTATTCAACTATCAAAATATGATTTATTTTAATATACCATTAAAATCACTGGTTGCCCTAATTTCTCTGCTTTTGCTCATTTTTAATGAATTTCCCCCAGCCTTGTCAAATATTTCATTTTAAATGTTTTTCTTTGGAAGCAATGAAACACTTAAAATATATCACACAAAAATTTCCTCGGGCCCCACCTTGTACAGTCCACATGGCACCCGCCCGTGATTTCGCAATCAACCAAAGTACCATCGCGGTATGGCGGGGAACTGTTCAGATTAAAAGACAGTTGATGAATAGTCACGCAAATTTGATCCCCAGATGGGACACGTGTCACCTGCCTGCGATATCGCCATCCTACAATTCCCGATCACGAGATGGCAGGAAACCGTTGATCTTGAAGGAATTTTGATCGACAACAGCACAAATTTCATCCTTCTGAAAAATAAAACATTCATTAAAGGGCAAGGGGACATTACTAGACGGATGGAAAACAACGACATAAGTTTTTTTAAAACCGTTCAGCATAGGGCCAACTAGGACTTAGGAAAATAAAACCCACGGAGGAAATAAAATATGAAGACCAAAGAGACTAGGCCTAGACAGAATGATGGGGCATAAGATATGTTTTTAAAACCCTTCAAAAAAGGCAACGAAGAAATAGATCCTGACCAAGGAATTAGGTAAACACAAGGGTTTAAAATGAAGACAAAGCTAAAACCCCAACCCTAAGAAATTTTCCAACACCATGAAAGACCAGTGACATAAGGCAGGGCATGAGTGAAAACATTAGGAACAAAATTTGAAGTTCCATCAGTACAAGAATTGGATAATTTTATATTAATAGTTTTTCCTATTACAAATATAAAAGGTGAGCACAATAAATAACATGTATTTTCCCATTAAATGTGAAGGATTTTCAAAAAGTTATAGTGTTCAACTATTGGTCCATTTTGTTCAATATAAGTTGTATTTTAAATCATTATGTGTTGTTTTTATAACAACAAATAGATTTTTTGTGTTCAACTATTAGTCCATATGTGTTCAATATAAGTTGTATTTTAAATCATTATGTGTTATTTTTATAACAAATAGATTTTTTGTGTTCAACTATTAGTCCATATGTGTTGTTTTTATAAAATAGAACACAAAGA